>JAYMSP010003816.1:0-18368 GCA_036897095.1 Plantago elongata
TACGATCGAATTAGGTATTCATGAAATAAAAAAAATTAAAAATCTGCCCAGTTTAGCGACGGATAACATTTATCCGTCGCTAGATTTAGCGACGGATAAGTTATCGTCGCTAGAAACTTAACAACGGGCGTTTTAACGACGTCCGTTTTTATCTGTCGCTAGACGGTCTAGTGACGAATCACGCCAGTTTTAGCGACGGATAACGGCGTTGCTAAAACTGGCGTTTTTTGTAGTGTTGGTATCTCATTCGTGAAAATTCAGAAAATCCAGGATCAAGAATTTGTTTTGCGTGACAAATGTTTTATGTTTTCCTGTCAAAAGTGAACCTTATTTTGAATTAGTGACCGTGCTTGTTTTTCCGTTCATTTTAAAATATTACTCACTAAGTTTTTTGACTTACCCTCTCTTTCATGTTTGTCCTTTCCATTCTCCAGATAATGATTGCGAGAACGGGGTAAACGATCGGGTAGAATGATCAGGCGCTTAGTAACCGGACCAGACATTTTCCATTGCCATGTTTTGTTTGTTTAAAAATAAATATATCGACAATTACCCTATTCTTTGTCCAGTCTAAATCATTCCAGTACCCTATAAGACAGTTGAATTCAAGAAAACAAACTACATAGATCATTAGTCCTATATAATTAAAAGGTTATGAATAAAACAATAGTCCTATATTTCCAACTCTGCTACAACAACTAAGCACCTATCCTACCAATCTAACTCCCAAACTGGATAAAACACAATTCAAATGATACCAAACAACGCTCCGTATTTCTTTGTCCTCACCACAAGCATAAATTCACTCATATAGTAGTACTCATAATTTGATGGAGCATAAATTCCACTTGTTCTGCTAAATCGAAAGCTGAATATGCAATATTAACAGCCTACACAATGCCAACAAAATGTACATTCACTAGAGATTAAACAATATATGCAAAACTAAGAACCATATTGTTCAGTTCCAATGACGAGCTCAATACTTAGGTTGAGCTCAATCGCAAGCTAATCCGATCATAGTATTACAATAAATCCAAGAATTCACCCAATCAATCAGCAACGGAATTTATGCCAGACACAACAAACGAAATTAGCACATAGTTGTATAGTAGTCGAAATTAGCTATGAACGAGAATTGGCTGTATAAACACAACAAATCGAAATTAGCACATAAGCAATGAACGAGAATCGGATGACGCTTGCATGAACGAGAATCGGATGATACTTGCTATGAACGAGAATCGGTACCTTGAGCTAGGGCTTTTTGGGTGAATCTAGCATACCTCAGATAATTATGTTAAACCAACGCCTTTAACTTTACCCAATTGGCTCTAAGCCTCTAACATACAAATCCCTACATGATTTAGCATAGATCAACTAAGCCAGAGTGAGTTAATTTCATCCAATTCCCTTGTATTGTGTCGCAGCTAAAACTATGGTGATCATTTATCATGTGATAAATGGTTATCTTAATTGATAATGAGATTAATTGAGGTTAAACGAGTGATATGTTATATGTGAAGTAAGTTGGAAGAATGTATAATTGTTACGAATATATAAGTTATGATTAGGGACGAATTTATATCATGAGAGACATTGAATATAATTAATAATCAACTGGACTTGATCAAGTGATTAAGTTGAACTTGATCAGGTAACTAAGTGATCAAGTCTCATGTGAGATGAAGAGATATACACAATGTGAACGTCACTTGAGTCATGCACATATGGTTAGTCGTGCGATGATCCATAAATCGTTATACAATGAAGACGCCGCACATTTAGCTTAGAGGTAAATTGAAATGTCCCCGTACCATTCTTTCATATTCGGATCTCAAAATCCAATTCCACATTCCGGTTTATATGAGAATAACTTGTTACATTGTCAGGATGAAATGCCATGTTTATCCAGGATAGATGTTTGCTCAATAATTGGAGTTAATATCGTTGAACATGGGCAAATAATTGGCGTCGACATCGGCCCTAGGAAAGCAAGAGATTTTATAGCTTTAATACTATGTAATAATGCCACAACAAACAAGTGATTACACTTACTCATGTAGCTTGGCAAAGATTCTAGGCCACATTTATTTGTTGATGATTGCCCATGAGGGTCAAATATCAATTGAACTAAAAGTATTGAACCATCCATGCTTCTTTCTCTTTCCAATATTTTCCAGTCATCAATTAGATATTTAGGTCGATATTCATACATAAAGTGACAAATACCTCATCACATGGGCCAATTTTTGGCCACTCCACCTGCTTTCCATTCATACAATATCTTTTACATACCACTAACACAAACCGTTCATATTATCAATGTAGTAAAACATTTATATTCTTAGTAACATTATTATATTTTCATTACGATAAATGGAATAAATTTCATTAACATCGGTCATAAGCATTTTTACTAATAATAAAAATGATTTTTCTGAACATATATGTCATTCGTAAACATATTGTTTAAAAACCATTTCTTATGAAACTTAGTAATAAAAGAACAACATAATTTAAACAATTTAAGATAGAAGTAAATAGAGTCAAGTAAATAGGCAAACCTCATATAAGTCCCCATATATGTGTGTGTGTAATACGGTCTAAACTGATTCCAATCCAAAAACTGTAGTGTAAAGCTATGTTCTTTTCTTTAAATTTATTTAGTTTTGTTTAATTATTTTTAATTATAATTTATACATAACAATTCAGTTCACTTTATATAATTGTAATCGAAGAGAAACATTTCATAACAAATTCATGTACCAACTCATTTTTGTTAGATCAGTGTGATTCATCATCACACGAGTCCAAGGACATCATGAACCAAACAAATACATATTGAAAATAATTCCATGTATGAATAAAATAAAAGCAAAAATAATTAAAAGGAAAAATGAGAAGAAATGGTTATTTAAATCTTTAGATTACACCTATAAATATTGAGCTAATCAATGATACTCACCGATCTAGCGATGAATCTGTGAAGAGATCCTATTTAAAGGATTGCACTGTAAAGGCCGATAAGTAAGGCATATGAAATTAAGGTGATCATATCTTCAACTAAAAAAATTGAATTTAGTTCAGCTTTATTTAATTATAATTTATAATATACTTTAATTTAATTTAATTTTATTCAATTTTATTCAATACAATAAATTTCAGTTAAAAATAACAAATTAATTAAGCATTCTAGTATTTTCGAGCTACAAAACTCACCAACTACGATAGTTCGTAGCTCGTAGCGAATCACTCATGGCACAGAAAGACAAAGGGTTTGTAGATCTCACGGTTTACTTCCTCCGTCCCATTAAAATTGAAATAATTTTTCGTTTTAGACGTCCCACCAAAGTGAAATAATTTTCAATTTATAGAAATAGCTTCACAATATAATTTATTTTCAATCAAATATTATTAGACTTGCAGATATATTTTTATCTTAAATTTACTTTTTACTATATACTATTTTTTTTTTTAGAAATGGTACATTTGATTCATTTTAAATGTGCGGAGGGAGTATCTTTTCTCAATTCCCAATTGTCCAAAAACAAAAGGCAGCCGCAAATTTTCAACCTTAATAACTTAAATTATCCAAATAGAATCACGGCTCAATTTCAACTATCAATGAGTGAAGTAATATATCGAAGGTGTCTACTAAAATTAATTTCACCAGTAGACTTTAGAGCATCTTATTCTTCAAATTCAGTTCTGGATATTATTGTATTTGAAGATAATCATTTCTGGGCTGATTGCCATAGTATTTAAATTGCTTTATTTGGCTCGATCAACTATAGTATTTAAATTGCTTTATTTGACTCGATGAACAGTGATTTGGCCTAAAATACACTTCAAATATTCCATTTTAATTTCATTCCAAACACAATTTCACCAAAATCTCATCCAAATGTTCATTTGAATACCATGTCAATCAGCCCCTTCATCATTAATAACGAGCTAAGCCATGCTCGTATCTATAATGAAACGGCAACAAACATAACCTCGAGTAATTATCCTCAAACACCTTATCACACAGAATTAACTTTTACACTTAACAAATTGAATCATTGATAAAGTTGGATTCGTGTACAACTCTAATTCCGAACTACATTTTTAGTTAAAACAAAGTGCATAATTGCCAATTAGCGAATGACAGAGGCTTTAGTTTAACCATTGGGTAGGCGTGACTTATGTTTGGATTACTTGAACTTGGTTGTCTAAGTGAGGTTAATATTATAAACTTGGGATATAGTTTATTAGAAAAGTATGTTCTTCCGTCCACGGTTAGGTTGATTAATGGAATTTATAATGTGAGATTGATTATCAGTCACTACAATTGCAATCATAAATTCTATAAATTCTTAACCTATTTGGCCAGCCTACATGTCATTTTGATTTCACATCTTAGTCTCGATTTGCAACTGTTCTGATGAATGCGATCTCAATTAAATATTAAATTGAGATACATGTAACCTCCGATTTCCACGCTGGTCCTATCTCAATAATTCTAATGAAAAATGATAAAATTTTAATATGATCCAGCCCTAATAGTTTGGAAGTAGCACAACTTAAATTCTAGCCAATCTAAGTATAATATGTAAGTACGTTCTTTTTAACTGACAACTCTTTTAGTTCAGTTTCATTCAATTCAGTTGAGTAATTTTATTTAGTTCAGTTTTGTTCAACTATACATAGTTATAATTTTTTATAACACTTCAATTTTTTTTAGTATAATTCATGAAATTTTAATTAAAGAGAATAAAAATTTAGTTGGAGTTTAATTACTGGAGAAGTTTTGAGACTACATGAGAAATTATCAAATTAAACAATACTATATAAGATAGTACAGTTGGATATTAATTACTTCACGCCACGTGTATTATATTTGATTGGAAACTCTCATTTTCAGGTTCCAACCAGATAAAATCAATACATAAATATACTTGAGGACATAACAATTTTTGTTGAAAACAAATGTGAGGTTTGGGAGTGTATGCAATGTGTGGTGATGTGTAATTCATGCAATGACTTGTACTCTTTCTAACTTTATAGGTATAATGGAATTGTTTGTCGCCAAAAAAAAAAAATGGTGACGGATAAAATTTTCTTTCAGTATTTAATGCACATATTAATATAAATATTAATATTTTTTAAATGTCAACGATTATAATTATTTAATATTCCACTTTAAAACTTCATCATGAATCAAATTTTGCACCTCCTCATTTCTGCTCCAACTTCATTCCACTTCAACCGCCTATGCCTCAATATAAATATTTTACATCGCCCTGGACTTAGTTCGAATGGATTCTCCAAAACCTACTCAACACTAAATTTTTAAGCCAAAGTAACAGCATACACAATGTGAAACTGATGAGCATAATATTACACTGTGCAGGATATGGTCAAACACCCTTATCCAAACCCCATCCTATGTGATATGTCTAAACATAGTACTTCATGTTATAATGACGTGCCTTCCAATAATTTTCACTCAATCAACCAAATCTCAGTATTATGAATCTCTATCCACAAGCATGATAATATGTTTATCTCAATTTAAGCCAATCCCAATTCAGTACAACATAAAGATAAAAAAGACTTGGTGGCATATGAAACAAGCAGAACTGCTGTTAGATGGTTGGTTGTAAGTAAATTTACAAGTCAACAAGGATTCGTCATTCATTTACACTCAATCACATTGAAAGTCAATGTTAGCTATACTAAAATGTACAACTTTCTGAAAATAGCCACAATTTACTAATTCCGTTTCACTAATAACTTTTTTGTTACATGAGAATAATAAATAAGTTTGATTATCATATTATATAAAATTCGATTTGAAAGGCCCAACTTCCTGGAGAAGGGGTTTTAGGCATTCAGGTTGCTTGCTAGTTGCTAAGAATACTTATAAGTGAAAAGAGTTTGGAGTTTATGAGTAAATTGGTGGTTTTTTCTAGATGTTGAGGGAAAAAAAACCCAGAATTTAACAAAATCTATCTTCTCCTGTGATGAACATCAACACCATTTTTGTGCCGCGAACCTTTATTGGCGAATCTTGAACTCCGCCCGACCCTTATGTGATGATGAAGAGCAGAAACATGTTCATCGTCGATGTTCACCATTCTCTTCCTACTATGCACATGAGTCAGGTTTCTTGCAAAAGTAACATGAGCTCTGTGGCTATTAGGCCTTAAGGATCTCCTCAAGCGTTCTTCTTTGTCATAACGCCTTCTGCAAGGCTGAAGTTTCATGCTTTCACCAATCTGAGGTTGTTGAAATGCAAAATCTTCCAAGTCACTGTCATTGTCACTGGAAGTTGAGCGTACAACTGCTAATTCAATGTCTCTCTTTCGCCTTCTGCGCTCTCTCTTGACTGATCGAAGCTTGTAGCATAAGTATGTGCAGCAGAAGTCTAATGCGGAGAAACAAGTAGCGAAACAAGCCCATGTGACTCTGCAGCAGTTATGGCAAATGCACTGGCAGATTCCCAATTTGTACACTAGATAGAAAAATACCAGCACTGCATCTCAAAGAATGAGGTAAACGGATCAAAATGGCATCGAATATACACACTTCTAACAAGCATTTGCACGAACTTATGACAAATTCTTTCAAACAATGCAATTGTAACAGCCTGTAATGAGTCAGGTTGTTGCATTACATATTTAGATACAAAGTCGTTAAAACTTAAGTTACACCATACTGACCAAAGTAGACGAGTGCTGCCACCATGGCCAACTTGAGCAAATGCGATATGCAGAAGTTGTCGATGTAACATGTGAAATCCCATGTTGGACCGCATACTGAGCTGTACATGGAAAGGCATAGTTTCTCAACATACAAGCAACTGGATTATGGATTTTTGACAAAACAGACACTGGATATTATATACCCTAAAGTACTAGTACAGAATTGGAAATGTCTGGAAATTCAATTCATGAAAGAAGCAAAAATTTACTTGCAAGATGCACCAGATAAGAAATCAAGAGGGTGGCCCAAAAGTGCTCCAATAGCTTGACCAAATCCAGAGAAAATCGAACCAATTACGTTCCCCATTGATGATGATCCAACAGAAATCTTATTCGTCCTGTAAGATAGGAAATGATATATGGCTAGCCATTCCAAATGATCTGATCATAAAACGCAAGATCTCGAGAAACAGAGGAAAGGGAACAGACATAAACACTACCAGAATAATACAGAAGAATCAACATGGTTGTGAACTTGTCATCATAACAGATTCAGAATTCAGATTTTTAGCCATACCTGGAAGTGAAAAGGTAAACAACTTGTGGAGTACTGCACTCAATAGTTGCTTAATACTTCGTATGGCAGAAACGAGAAGGCTCTCCTACATGCCTTACTGAGATCAAGTTAATGTTCTTTTGCGATGTCATTTACTAAACTGAAAACAGGAGAAAGTGTTTGCTCAATAATCTTCAAAACTGCTATCTAAGCTATCGCATTAATATGTCCTTCAAATTTTGCCTGAAAACAGTGTTAACCTTCAATCTTCTCTGCGTTCATAAGTAGTCCAGAAAATTTGTGTTTAAGATGGTTTTTGCTACATACGATCACGGAAAATTGGGAGGGAAGAACTGCTTTTTTGAACTTGCAACCTTTCAGTTTGGTAATTCAAATTTCTCTAGGTAGTTATAAAAAGAAAAATATTTTGGGAGTGCAATTATGCACCAAAACACAAGCCAATCAAGCAAATAACCTATTTGTACAACTTTTATACTTGATTGATTATTTATGCTAAGTACTGGCTGTACTGCTAGTTGGAATTTGGAAGCAAGAAAAATGTTGTATTATGCAGAAGAGAAAGATGAACTGATAAATCGCAAGTCTGACATTTAATGGTCAACCATGATTATAATTACTCACGACACGATTTAGGAAACTAACAAGCGGAGTTGCTATGATAATGCATATTCGATTCTTGAAATAGAAAAGCAACACCATCTCATAGTTCAGTTACAGATAACAAGGAGCTGACATAACTAATGTCACAAATAGACAAATGACAGTTTCTGAGTTCCGACAAACACTTCTCTGAAAATCAGTCCATCCTTCCCTTGAGGATTTTCTCTGTAACTTCTGTCGGCGTCCTGTTAACATGCAGATGATAATTAGCGATCGTGGACTGAGAAAACCAGTGCTAGCCCTAACTTCAAGTTAAATATCAACAGAGATACGAGAACTTACACGAGATAAACATGTCCTCCCCAACCACTCAAACAGTCTCGGTCAACTGATGACAGAAGAGCTTGAGAGATCGTCTCAAACAATTCCTCGGCCTCCTGAACAATTGATAAAGATATGAGTAGGAGATTTTATAAGTTATACGAAAAATCACAAGACTAACAAAATCCAGTGAGACTAAAAATATTAGGTTCTGAAATACTAATTAATTTAAATATATGTTAGACCAACAAGACAAGAGACACTTTAGAGTTATTTCCAATTAAGATTGACACTGTATCATGTCACCCGAGGAACTTCATTAGTCCTTGTGTACCAACGAAAAAAACAGACGCACACAACTCCAACTAAATTAGTTACCATGTCAGGTTTGAACATTGACTCGCAGGCACCATAAAGTGACTCTGAGGCGGTTCCAGCAACAACAAAATCTTTGGCAAGTTCCCTGCAATTTCGATGAACAAACTATAAATCCCGGAAAGAGACTACAACTAAATTGTAATCTAATAAGCATCATAAATAAACATCAAGCTTGGACGTTTTCAAGTTACACAACATTCTTACAACATTGGGCCCTATATAGCATTGTATCTCAGCATGCCTCCACTTCATTTATCTACTTGATCAACTATAGAGTAATTTCAAGTTATGCAACATTCATAGCTAAACTTTTTTTTTTTTTTTTTTTTGTGGGGGTGGGGGGGGGGGGGGGGGGGGGGGGGGGGGTCTAACATTGAGCTTGCACAAGGCCTGGTCATTTCCAACTAAAAGATAGGGCAATACAACCGTGATAAAGTACAAGTTAAAGGGAAAAAGGATACATAAATGTATTACAAGTTCTTGAACATTGACTAACTACTCACCCAAGTTTGGGATTATCTATCAAAACCTAATTGTACAAATTTATACTCACAGGAGGTTGTACATATATAAAAAAGAGTAAAACCAAAAGGAGCAAGGAAAGAAGATTGACTTACTTTGCTCCAATAGAATCCATGGTGCAAATGAAAGGTTTGTCTTCGTCACCTAGCCCAGCAATAACAGGTTGGCAAAAGTATGGGCCAAACCTGGAGTAGATGAAACACAGTCAAATGATGGATTAGCTTTCTCTGTTTTTGCAAGAATATTTTGGGAGACCGAATTATATAGTTTAAAATTTTGTGATACAAATGTTTCCCCCAAAGTTGCACATCATGGCTTAGCATCAGATGCATCTTGCATACCACTCTTTCTCTCCGGAAATTTACTTCCCAAAACACTAAGCTATATGCACATGAAACAGATAAGAAATTTCAAATGGAGAAAAAACTATACAACAATTATAGCTACCCAGCATTTGTAGCCATTCAGATGTGCCTCCAGTTTCTTAACTTACAACCATGACTGTATAAGAACTAGGCAATTCTACTACGAGGTAGTATCTCGAGTCCCAATATAAGTTGGTCGTTGACACGTATATGCAAAGTTAACATGCCAACTTGCCAAGTGCATAATCCTTTACAACAAATGCTTTATATCCAAATATATGCTCGAAGATCACCTACCTTTTCTCATATAGAAGGGCAGATACAAGGCTTGCAAAAGTTTCGGGTTTCATGTTCCTCTCTTCCCGTAGCTCGTACAACTTATGTCTGAACACAAGACGCTGATGCCTTCACACAACAAAATCAACAAATACATCACCATCTAAAAAAATAAAAATCACTAGGAAATGCGAAACACATAATGCTATTATCAAACTGCAGCTTCACTCTACAGTAACTGCTAGGTTCACTTTGTTCTCCTTCTCCCCAATACAAGAATTAGTCATCCAAACATTAATGTATGTCCTATAGACCTGTAAGTATGCATTACTTATAACTAGTTCCTAGTCATCTGAGCCCAAAACCTACAATAGTATTTTGGGATATAACTCCCTACAGGAATTAGCCACTCAACAGATAACTCTCTACAAAATTAGCCAATCAAACTGCAAACATTATATGGCATATTCAATGCCTCTACAAGAGAATATCACATATCTACAGTATATTCCCATGTTTCCGTAATCTATTAGTTTGATTCAAGTAAGGTTCTGTTTACATTTAAAACTATTTTCACTGCTATCTGATTACATTTTCTGTTTTCAAACTCTCTGCATAAGTGATTGTATGTCCTATAGCAAGCAAATAAACTGGTTCCATTACTCGAACGGGATACACAAATATCAATTTCTAGCATAATAAACTATCTAGGTGACTCTATCTCCTACAGCAATGCTAAGCCCAATTGCTAGCATAAACATCAATAAGAAACAAACAATGCCCAATTAAAGCCAAAAAAAATTGAGACTTACAGAGTCTGAGCATCGGAGCCAAGGCCAGAGAGACCTATAAACAGCTTATCGTGAATCTTAAAAATCCTCTGAAAATCAGTCGCAACGGTCTGCAGCTGAACGCCAAGTCTTCGATCGCTGGCAATCGCGAAGCAATTCTTCCCCACCATTGCCACCAACGCACTTCCATTGTACTCGAAGATCTGTATATTCCCTTCTAGGTCAGTCTATTCGAGCAAAATCAAAATAAGGCAGACGGATGATCGGATGAACAATACTTACCGACATGTTAGAAGTAGAAGATAATTTAATCGCAGAGAGTGATGGAAGCTGTAGCTTTGGAGATTTTCTGCTCTGATGAGTGATTTTCCAGCTCTGGTTTTGAAGAATTTGTTGAGCTTTGGCTTGGGGAAGAGGACACTCAAGTGCAGGTGAACAGGACACAGATCGGGTTTCGAGATGGTTGGGTTGGGTTGGGTTGGGTTGGAATTGGAAGCTTTGGCCTGTTAGATTGTGAAGCCCATCAAAGATTTTGGGCTTTAAAATGTACAGTGAAAAATTGAGATAGTGCTTTCAATCGTATAATTCAAATCTATTTAAATTTTCCAAGGTCGTGAATTCCGGTTCAGCCTGAAATGGATCTGGTGTATATGTTACATACATGGTCCCTAATCTCATGTGGACCCTTAGACTTTTCATTCGGTCACAACTCATCACGATATTGCTAAAAAAAATACACGTTCAACTCTAAAATTTTCATGGATGCATTCTTTAAAAATAAGTGTGCAGCTTATTAGTATGAGTAGCGTTATGGAATCATTCGAACACTCTCATGTGTTATTGGTATTTATTATATGTTTATATAGTATTTTGTAAAGCTCGGTTGCATGTGGGACGACGCGGTACTCACAAGGCTCTCTTCGGTTAATATGTTGCAACAATTTTCAACTCATATATTCACAACACACTTCGTCCACAAATGCACGCACTAAAAAGATTTTTCATATGCCATCAGAGCAATCACCCGTTAACTTGACTTTTTTATGAATGAATTCTCGAAACAAAATGTTCACTTTGTCGGAACTTACTTCGCCCCGTAAAATTTCAGTTCATTTGTCATATTTAGTCATCCCATACAAGTTTATATATTACTAAACAAATGAGTTATCCTACACCGAACAAATAACAATAAACAATTTTAACTCTATATATAAATTGCATGCCACTAAAAATACATTTGATACCTTTTTAAAATATTATTATTATATGTCTTTCAAAATTAGGTGGCAAACATAATCATAGTGTATGAAGTTTTTCAGAGAGGAGACGTTATAGAACTATAATTTGTTGTCATCTTATAATGAAAAGGTATGAATATTATTCAAGTAAATTACCACTATGAATTTGTATAAGTCGTTTTAATATTTCAAAACAAATTTGCATACATATTATTATATTTCAATATATAATATATTATATTAATGTAATATGTGTGGCGGGATCATATGTAAATCCACTAATCGTGACGGTAGAATATCAATCGATCATGTTACAAGTTTATTAGTTTGCAACTTTGCATTGTTGGCCGGCATGCAGTGGCAGTGCATTGCAAATGCAAACCAATAAAATGTTTCTTAGAAATAAGATAATGTCACTAATAGGGAAAAAGTAAAAAATTAATAAAATAGCAAAAAAACAGATCAGTTGAAAGATTGGTAAATTACATCAAGATCCATCCATTGTCATCGTCATCAAACTCATCATCATCACAGCACAAAGTGCACAACCCGTCCCTGTTGCTTCCAAATCTCCGATTCCACAGTTAGATCGACCTCCACCGATCGGGCCGGGCTCCGAGCGGAGATGTTTAAGTTCCTGAAAGGAGTGGTGAGCGGATCCGCCACAGGCCTCAAGGATCTGCCGTACAACATCGGCGAGCCTTACTCCTCTGCTTGGGGCTCTTGGATGCACTATCGTGGAACCTCCAAGGTTTGTCTTCCCAATTCGATTCCTCTACTTTTCACGTAGGCAGCTGTAATAATGAAATCTGTTCAGATCAATATCTTATTCATCTGGTGCATTTCTAGTTTCTGTTTTTGCTTTAGAATTGTCATTTTTTAGCTCGTGATTTTCTCAGTTGGATGTAGTGATATAGTTTGCTATGTGGTTGGAAATGTTTGTGTATGATAGAAGTAGCAGGAATTGGATCTCCATTGTATAATGCTAGGATGAGAATTAGCAGAGTTGAAAATGGCAGCTACAACAATGAATTGGTTCGATCAGCTATTCGTATCTACATTTGAACTCTCGCCTCTGATAGTTAAATGGTTTGATCTTACGAAATTTCAATTTGATAATTGTGACTTGTTCGTGAGAGAGGGGGCTCATCTACCCCTTAACCCTTAAAGGCCTTGTAAGGGAGAGTTGTATCTTATTTTATAGATCCTGACCAGGATATTCTCAACCTGGGATATTTAGCAGTTCACACCGAGTTGCTAATGTAGATTATTTGTTGAGTGCATTGTCAGCTTCTGATTTTGCTTTAATTTTGGTGGGTGGATGCTGATGGAATTAATAATGAGCATTTATGAATTTGTACTTTGACCTGGGAGATATAGTCATATATTTTGATTGAGGCCTAACAATTTTTGTATGTGCTAACTGCTAAGAGTGCTAAATCAGTAAATCCATTGTAGTGCACTAGTGCAGGAGAGAAGGAACATAACTGGTTTTCTGGGGATGTAGACGTAAAAATGCTTTCTATAGTAAAAATTGACAGCTCAAGTCTGAGGTCATTGCATGATACTCTCCTTCCAACCGTTTAATCATTATTGCAAAGCTTTGTGGATTTGGGAAGTTTAGGTATTTACTGGGTACTCAGACCTGAACTTCAAGTGCCATCTGTCATCATGTTGCAAGTGCCGGGAGATCCGATTTTTTTGAGTTGTGCTTATTTTGGTTATAGTATTGGAACTTGCAGAATCATACTTAAATATCTTCAGGAACTCTATTACATTAGTGTGTGTGTGTGTGTGTGTGTGTGTGTGTATATATATATATATATATATATATATATATATATATATAATCCATCTACGTTTGTTCAGTTGTGTCAAAGATGGAGAGGTTGTGTGTTCTCAGATAGTGAATTGAAATTTAATCCTCACTTAATCTCTCTAGGCCTGTAAGTATGTTCTTCCATGGAGTTAGCATTTTGCCTCTATTTGCCACCAATACTTATTCTATGTAGCAGCAACCTGTTTGCGTAGAACTAAATCAATATTTTTATATTAAGTGCATTTTGTTGGGCAAGAGATTCCAAACCTGTATGATTCCTGACTAAACTCTCTGCAAGTAGAAATGTACTTCCCCAAATAATTTATTGTCACTATTGAGTTATTCTTTACTTGATTAAATGCTCACTACCTCTGCCTGGAAAATGAACTGAGCATATGTTTTCTTTGGTGTTTCTTGGGTCATCCTTTTGAAATGCCGATATTATATAAGGCTTAACACTTATTTTCCAACTATGTTCATTTATGTAACAGGATGATGGGTCTCCTGTCTCAGTATTTTCGCTTTCTGGTAGTAATTTCAATGATGGACATTTAGCTGCTGGGCGTAATGGTGTCAAGCGTCTCCGAACGGTAAGCTTTGTGTGGATGTATTTATGTTTGATGGATGATAGTAGTTGTCTGGGTCCCTGGTTAGCTAAATAATTTTTTTTGGGAATTGTCTGCTATAAACAGTGATTTTCTCTAAGTATGTTGATTGGGTTATATATACATGCACTTTGCCTTCTAAATTGGTCTACATGAGTGGGGATTTACCAGAAGTCCACAATTTTATTTTCCGTAATTGCTTTCGTTATAAAAACTTATCGTGTATAAAATGTGCTATGCCTATGATATTAGAATTTGTGGTATAATAATAATTGTAATACAAAATAATCATTGTTGCTCGAGTCCAATCAGAAATTATCCACAAGTCACTCTATGCAATTTTAGGATTCAGGTTTCGGTTTCTGACAGATAAATTCCTTTGGGCAACTAGTTTACAGTTTGCGCTTTACACCAACAGTTTCAAAATGATTTGCAACATCTAAGAGTATTTAGACATCGAACATGATGTATTTGTTGCCTGGGGTTTTTTATAGCTTGCACATCTGAATAGAGGGTGATGTGAACTCCAAGCCACAGCACTAGCAACTGATCATACTTGAATTTGTAATATGCTATACATTTTGTAGGAGTTCAAGATTTTGTGTGTACCCCTATTACTTCTTTATGCACCAAGCAAAATCTTTGAACTGAAAGCTATCTTAACCTCTTTCAGGTCAGGCATCCAAATATTTTGTCATTTCTCCACAGCACTGAAGCAGAAAGTTTTGATGGCTCTACCACAAAAGCAACCATCTATATAGTGACTGAGCCTGTTATGCCACTTGCTGAAAAGATAAAGGAATTGGGGTTGCAGGGCAGCCAAAGGTTTGACCATCTTCAATTTGTTTCGTTCTACTTGAGCGTTATTTTTTTTTTTTTGAAGTTCTGATATTGCATTTCCATAATTCTTCCTTTTTAAACTTCCTACCAGCAACTTGTTCTCAGTTTGAAATTTGATTTTGCGTTATCCGTATTAGTTCAAACCCCATTTTCTCTGAGGATCAATATTGAGTTTATCTGTTTAGATGCTGATTTGGTAGTTTTGTTTGATGCCGTTCTCTTGCTAGTCTGGCTGTTTAAACTTCAATTTTGTTACTTTTCTTTTGGCAGGGAAGAATATTATGCCTGGGGGCTTAACCGGATAGCTAAAGCAGTGAGCTTCTTGAATAACGATTGCAAATTGGTATGTGTCTTAACTTGGGCTGCTTTTGTTTATGCATGCTAATAGTTCATCTAGGAACAAGGTGAAGTGCCCGCTCTTTGTTATCTACACCATTTACCTTCAAGCTCTAGATTTTGGCCACTATTCTTGCTTCATCTGTCACAAGTTGGGGTTTACGTGGAGGAGATGGTAAACACCTCTTTTTGCCAACATACATTTGATTTAACCTCCACTTACTGAATATGATGATTAAGATATAATCAGGCCTTCTAATTTGACTAAACACCGACTTTGATGAATGAAGTCTTCTGTACAGTGTATCTTCTAGAACATGACATGTTGTGAAACAGTGCACAATTTCTCCATCTGGTGCCAGATATGAGTGTGTGCATTGTACATATGTGGTTAGCTTTATTGTGCCATTACATTATGATTAGTTTATGTGAGCTTTAGCACTTTATCATTATCTATATATCTTGTTTATTTATCGTTCAGGTATTAACAGTAAATTTCCATTCTGGATGCTTTAGGTCCATGGTAATGTTTGTATGGCTAGTGTTGTCGTCACCCCAACTCTAGACTGGAAACTCCATGCATTTGATGTTCTTTCAGAGTTTGATGGGAATAATGAGGCTTCAACTGGACCTATGCTTGTAAGTGTTCACCTAGTGCTCGTGTTTTCAGTAGTGCCGGAAAAATTCAATTTTAGTGTTTTTTTTTTTGTCTAAACATATTGCCCAACTCAAACCAATGTGCAATTTATAACAGAGTGAATTCTGTATCATGCCAATACTTCATGTTAAAAACTTGTGAATCTCATGATGCAATTCTCTAACCGTTTGATATAGTATGATTTCCTTTTGATGGAAGACAATCATGTCAAAAGTAGACTGCATCTTGGTCTGCAACTTCTTGTAATTGGCTTACATCTTTCGCAATTTAAAGTAAATTTTAATGGAGAATGGTCAAAAGAAGTTTTCGTCCTGCTTCCTTGATTTTTACTTACCATTATGCTCTCCATTTGCTGATCTAGTAGCTGACATCCTATAACCCTGTTATATTTTACACAGCAATATGAATATCTTATTGCTCCTCAATACAAACCAAAGGAGCTGTCCACATCTGACTGGGCTGCTATCAGAAAGTCGAAGCCATGGGCTATTGATTCCTGGGGACTAGGTATGTTTGTAGTACTCCCTCCATTCCCTCAAGAGCTTTACTTTTTTCTAGGCACAAATTTTAAGGAGGATGTAGTAAAAAGTGGTTTATATTTTTTTAGGCACAAATTTTTAGGCACCCTGTACTTACTACATGTCTCTTACTTTTTGCTGAATATTCATTGATGTGGAATTCGTAGGCTGTCTAATATATGAACTCTTCTCGGGAATGAAGTTGAGTAGATTTGAGGATTTGAAGAATACCGCTAACATACCAAAGGTGATAGTATTTCTTCATTTTTTGGCTTTTGTCTCAATTGCGAGGCCACTTTCTATTTCTGCCACTAGATACTGATCTTTGCAGTGATTGTTCCTTTCACGGAGCTTTGGATTCTTCGCCATGTTGATTCTTTTATTGTCCTATACCAGTCTCTACTTCCTGATTATCAGCGCCTCTTGGGGTCAGATCCTTCACGCAGGTTGAATTCATCAAAGCTCCTGGAAAATAGTGGTGAGTTTTCATGAAATTTGATTACATGGGGTTAAATATCTACAGATTTATTGTTTACTGTTTGGTATATTATTGCAATTATTTTGTAAAAGAATTGTATACAAAATTATATTGTTCTGGTTAGGAGACTGTATTATTGCAATTATTATGTACAATGATTGTCTATTCGTTGTTCACCTGCTTTATCTTCGTGATAAATAATCTCAACATTTTTTAGCCGAATTGGCAATGGCTCTTCTGTTTCTGGTGGGTCTTGTTTGTCACTTTTTTGAGAGTTACATATAAATTTCCAAGTATTCTTCCTCTTAATTGGACCACTTTCTCTTACATGAAAGATCTAATTTGATGTCACTAATCATGACAACGATGTAAGTTTTCTGGCCTTTTCTGCTGGTTTTTCTTTATCTAATGAGCAAAAAACTCTATTGCAGAGTATTTTCATAACAAATTGGTGGAAACGATACAGTTCATGGATATTATTAGTTTGAAGGACAGTGTGGAGAAGGATAACTTTTTCCGCAAGCTTCCAAATCTAGCTGAGCAACTTCCACGACAGATAGTACTTAAAAAGGTAATTTCCGTAACATTGGATATCTTATATTTTACCTGATGCTCTTTAAGTCGCATTAATTTCTATATTTTACAGTTGCTTCCATTGCTCGCATCTGCTTTGGAATTTGGCTCAGCTACTGCACCTGCTTTAACCGCATTGCTGAAGCTTGGCTCATGGCTTTCAACAGAAGAATTTAGTATCCAGGTTATGATGTTCACATCTCTATGACACCAGTATTGTGATCTTGTATGTTTAAGCACAGGAATGGATGTTCTTGTGTGGCTGAACTTTGGTTTGTTGTATGTAGGTGTTGCCAACAATCATCAAACTTTTTGCATCCAATGATCGGGCTATTCGCACGAGTCTTCTTCAGCATATTGATCAGTATGGGGAGTCACTAACTACGAAAATAGTGGATGAACAAGTATGAAGTCATAGTTTTTGACACGGTTATGTTTTTTTCCTCTTGGTTGATGCCCATATAGAAAAACAAACGGATAATGGTGAATTTTGTGTTTGTAATAATTAGGTTTACCCGCACGTTGCTAATGGGTTCTCGGACACATCTGCTTTTGTAAGGGAGCTGACTCTAAAATCTATGCTAGTCCTGGCTCCCAAGGTAAATGCCTTCTAATGTCTATGTCTCATACTCATACCTTTTTTTATAAGTGCTGGCTTTATTAATAATCGTATTTGAAGCTTCTTTTAAGCTATTATCAAATGTACGGTAAGTATGTGGCAATTTGATATGATGTCACAATGCTTTTCTAGTGCTCTTGCAGTGTTTTCTCTTTTTTTTTG
>JAYMSP010003817.1:0-18367 GCA_036897095.1 Plantago elongata
CAGAGAGCAAGTCTTGTCTTTATGTTAGTTATCATGGAAGTGGTAATAACACAAGAATCAAGACATGTTTGACTCTCTGAAATGTGTACAATGTAGCATTATCTGGTTCTTACAAAGTTCGTGTCTTAAATAGTTTCCTGAATTCCAGTTTCTGAGAAAGCTATTGGATATGTGACATGTCCATAATATTTGATATATAGAATTGTATACTTATGGACTATATACCAGCTTGTCTTTCTAAGTCTAACTTCTCAGAAGACCAAAGGCTTTCTGATTGAAGTCTCAGAAACCTTGATAATTCTCCTTTTCTGATAGGCTTTCTGAATATCTGTTTCAGAAATATGTCTTCATTTCTCTTAATTCCTTATCAATTCCATATAAGACATAGAACATTTCAGTTTAGAGGCATCTCCATTAACCCAAGACTATGTCTCAAGGTTAAAAACCGACTTTCCTGGAGTGGCTTAGTGGAGATATCAACAAGTTGATCTTCAGTGCCAACCTTAAGAATTTCTATATTGCCTTTTTCAACATGGTCTCTGATGAAGTGGTGTCTAACATTAATGTGCTTAGTTCTTGCATGGAACTTTGGATTTTGAGTAATCGCAATAGCACTTGTGTTGTCACAGAAAATGAGAGTTTTCTTCATTAATGCCATAATCTCTGAGTTGTTGTATTTATAATATTTGAGTAGCACAACAACCAGCATCAATATATTCAACTTCTGTGGTAGAAGTAGCAATTGAGTTTTTCTTCTTGCTAAAACACGAGATAAGTCTAGTTCCTAGAAACTGGCAAGTTCCTAAAGTACTTTTCCTATCAAGCATTGATCCAGCAAAATCAGCATCTTAGTAGCCAACCAAACTCAATCCACTTTCTTTAGGATACCACAGTTCAACTTCTACAGTACCTTTGACATACCTTAATATTTTCATAGCAATGTTGTAATGTGACTGCATATGATTTGTTTGAAATCTAGCCACACACCAACTGCATATTGAATATCAGGTCTGATTTCCATAAGGTATAGTAGTGAACCTATTAATTCCTATTCTTATGTTCTTCATCACTCTTATCAGATTCAGTATAAGTCATTTTGGTTCCTATGCTCATAGGTATCTTAGCTATCTCTTCAGAAAGCTTGAGAATGAACTTGTTGAGCATATCTTTTGCATACTTTGTTTGACTAATGAATATTCTATCATTGAGTTGGTTGACTTACAATCCTAGCAAATATTTTAGTTCTCCCATCATGCTCATCTCAAATTTGTTTTTCATGAGATTAGCAAAGTCATCACAAAGTCGGTTGTCTTTAAATCCAAATATAATATCATCAACATATACTTGAACAAAAGTAACATCTCATCATGGTTTAAGGTAAACAAAGTTTTATCAACTTCACCTTTCTTAAAACCATTGTCCAGAAGGTATTTGACCAATGTGTCATACCACGCTCTTGGAGCCTTTTTCAGTCCTTACAGAGCTTTCTGTAACTTATAGACCAATCTACTTTCTGAGGAAACTTCAAAGCCTGGTGGTTGATCAATATAGATTTCCTCTGCAAGTTCACCATTCAGAAATAGGTTTCACCATTCTTGCTCTCCTAGTTCACCAATGAGTTCACCATTCTTGCTCTCCTAGTTCTAACACCTTGATCAATTGGACCAATCACATCCTTTGCAGGATTATCTATAATCCATTTCATAATAGGTTTTGAACCTGTAGGGTCATCATCTATGTGATCAGAATGTGAATCACTACGGTTTTGACTAGACACTTCTTCAACATCATTAATATTTTGTACATTTGAAGTACGGTAAATATCTGACACTTGCTCAGTGTTAGATCTTTCTGGAATATGTCTTTCAGAAAAGATATTCCCAGAAGGACCTCTCTGATGAGTAATCTCAGTTTCCATTTCTGAATCCTTGAGGGAAATTCTTCATCATGTCTAAGAGTCATCTTGTTGTTACTAGGCAAATCTTGCTTTTCATCGTCAAACTCATCCTCTATATTTGTAATGGCCCGGTCGGATTGAGGTTCGGAAGTCAAGGATTATGCCGAACTCCCAAATACATAGATATATCAAAGCAATAGTCATTACATACCCTGAATATAATTTATAAATCAACAGTTATTACACACTTCTAAAAGATCAGCAGCGAAAAAACAAGTTCTAGAGTCAGTCAGTCTGTCTACCCGGCCTCACTTCTGCTCTATACCTGGGAAAGCATTATTGGCACAATGAGAATGTCAGTCATATATACTTAGTGAGGATAATCAGGCATGCATGAAGATAAGTATGAATGCAACAGGATAGCAAACCACCAGAACACGCTGATCAGGCACTTTTAAAAATAGGGAAACCATTAACAGTCAGTCAGGATCATAGCACATGAAAGGTGATAGATTTACAGTGCTGAAATGCAGTCACTGTCTTGGGCTGGACCATACGGATCAGGTACCGGTCAATCAAACAAGTAGCGGCGTGACCGCACATAGAGTTGCTTTTATGACAGGCACGACCCATCACAACTCATAAATAGGACCGTTTGAATAGTCCGAACAATCAGTTAGGAGCCCGAAAAAAGTCTTGTCTAAAATGTCGACCAAGACAGTTTTGTCGAAACCGTCGACCAAGACACCGCTCTTGTCGAAAACGTCGACTAAGATGGAAAAAGATAGTGCCGCAGCCGCTTTCTCTCTTCTGTCGAAAACGTCGACCAGAAAAGATAGCGTCGCAGACCGCACTGTTACTCTTGTCGAAACCGTCGACCAAGAGGGTTTCCCCAAGTTTTCCAGAAATAATGTGTGGTTGCTTTTACAAATCATTTTTCGTGCAATGCAGTTCATGGGGATCAACATGACATAATCAGAATGCAATAACATTATATAACTAGAATAGCAGAATATCAGGTCAGAATCAAGCTGCAATTAGAATTCAGTTCCAAAAGATTCAATACTAATGATACAATCAGGAGGGGATAGCAAGGTACACTGAATTAGGATCACGTCAGATTAGAATATCAAGTTGCTATCAGAATACATGTCAATATCAAGTTATATCTAAAATACAAATCAATGACAGTTATACAGTCAATCCTCGCAATTAATAGTCGCATTGTAGTCAGTCGAGACGTAGTGGCCTAGTCGGAGTCAGAGTTAGGCAGGTAAACAATTAAATAGGAACAGGTGCTGGAAAAGCCAGTAATCACTCACCTTGGTTGATCTTCGTAAGCTACGCAACTTCCGTAATCCTGATAAACGGACAATACTATTTACTTTTACTCAAGAATAATTATAAGATGCTCTTAAAATTTTCCCCCAACAGTAATCATAATAGGTAGTAATTTCATATAATCATATGATGCTACGACACCCTAAGCAGGCCAGTATAAATTACACAGACAGACCAATCAACAAGAATACACAGGTAACTCGACTTGCTATAGTGACACCATACGGAAAGCAAGCAGACCGTCAGACAATTGACTCGTAGACAGTCGATGGCCAGATACGTGCCTTGACCTATAGAATCAAGCAGCAGAGTGCAACATACTTCTGCAGTTTAGAGAACCAAGTCATACTGAATCAATACCTTGACCGTACATGCAGACTTTAAGAACAACAGGGCACCATGTTGAATTTAAACACAAACATAGTTCGCACATGACATAACACTATTCGACTCGGGAAGAAGCAATCCACCTAGATCTTCACCTTCAACCTCGACACGGACACACCATACAGTCACACAACACATACAACTGACGAGTCATTCGAGTACCACATGACTTAACTCGAAAACAATCAACTCAACGCTAAGTCAACTGAAACAACAATCGAACACCAAAACACACAAGCAGGCAGAAGCAGACCAGATCGAATTCAACTCAGCAAAATTGTACATAAATGAAAGAACCGAGCAAGTCCAACCTAAAATGAGGGCACGAAAATGAACTCGAATGAATATTGAATCAATATGAATCCATAGACAGAGATACGACATCGACCAACATATCGAGACAAGAAGCATCAAGGTCGACAAAGAGGACGACTGAGTATGAGTCAAACAACAGACTCAAGACAATTTTGCAGACAGATACTAACTTCGAAATCCAAAACAACAATTCAAGTTCACAGTCCGAAACAAAGTATGAAGCTGAACCATCAATCCCAATTACTTAGTTAGTAAACAAAGACAAGGACACAGTACTATGCGATTACCACCAAACTAACCGTAACAGCCAGAACGCAATTTAATACACAATCATACATATGATACGATTGACTTCAAAGCGGCTCACTACAAAGCCTAGACCAGCCAAACAATTTACCACAAATTACAAGCTATACAGTCTAAACTATACTACAGTGAAGAATACCGCAGTTCGACTTCCCTAACCTACAGGCAGACATGAAACAAGGAAGAATCAACATAATAGACACTGCCTATGGTTGAATGCAACCCAAAAATTGATTTAGTCTGACCAGGACAGTGCGAGCGAAAGAAAACTAGGCACAATAGTCAGACACAAGTAGTTGACTCGCAGACACCAATCGACCAACTTAATTCGGCAATCAACAATTACAACAATCGCAACCCCAGCCCCAAAAATCGAATAAGGGACGAATACTAACCAAAATGAATCAGAGTGGGGCGGATTCGATCCTTAGCAGACGATAGACGACGGGGTTGCAATTAAGTGGTGGTCTAGCGGTTGAGGCTGTATGGTGGTGATGGTGGTCGAGAAGGAGGCGGGTGATGGTGGTCGAGAAGGAGGCGGTGTTGATGGTGATGATGGTGGCGAAAAGAGGCGGTGTAGTGGTGGTGCAAAGCGGGAGTAGTGGAGGGGGGGGGGAGTACGAGCAGTGGAACGGAGAGGAGTAGGCAAGGCTGTGTGATGAACCACATAAGGAATGGCCGGTATTTATAGGAGAAATACACTGACCTCGTTGGCTGGAGCTGCTCCGGAGGTCGCCGCGTGTCCGACCGATGTATCCATGGTGCCTTCTCCGCTCGACACGTGGTTCCAAGCGTCACTTCCCGTCCCACGCGTCCATGGGGGCAAAGTGGTCTTTTCGACCGGCGGCGGTGGCGGCTATCTTCTCGGTGAAGCTTGTAGTTGTCGGTTGGGCAAGTTAAACCAAAAAACATGGATCTTATCCAAGACGATTGTCTTTCTTCCATCTTGCGATACTGTCTGAGTTGTATTGAATATCAATGAATATGAATCTTTTCAATTAATTTTTTACAAATAGTTGAATGAGAAACATGTGAGTTCATTAGTAGTTAGTACAACTTGATATTTGTTTCAAAGTAACATAAAAGGCCACTCTCTATCTTTATTACTCCCCTTCCTGTAAAATTTCATACATTTGACATTTTAAGCCATCATACAAAATTTCATGTATTTAAAAACAAATAAAGTTAACCCACACACGAAAAATAATAAATAATTTTAAAGTTATACACGAATTATACATTTTACCACTAAAGTACACTTTTTCAACCTTTTTTTATATCTTATTGTTACTTAAATTTTTTCACACTAAAGCTATGCGTCAACCCTACGGACAGAGTATGTAAAAATATTAAACTCTACATATGTAGTAAATGTTTTGCATAAACATGTTGAATTTTGAACATAAGAATAACACCTTTCAATACAAATCCATGATTTAATTGGTTGATCCTTCTTCACTTCTAGCAATGCAAAAAAAATATATATATATATATGAAATAAAATTTTAACCTTCAAAGAAAATTTTGAAAAACCCTATAACAAATTGTTATATATTACTCTTATTTTTCTCCTACTCCACTCAAATCATAAAAATAATAGATAATTAAGATTGCATAAGTAAATTTTCCTGTAAATTTAACAAACAAAAGAGAATATTGTAGTTAAAAAATATAAAAGGAAAAATAAAAATTGTAAGTAAAGTATAAGATTCATGAACAGGCAAAAATATTAAACTCTGTGTCGGTGACTTGTCGTCAACTGCTTGGTTACTCATTGTAGGAATCCATCTAATCGTAGTTTCCTATGAGATCTTTACAAAGGCTCTGCACTCTGTAAATTGTTGTTGCATTGAATCATCATCTTCTTCTTCTTCTTCCATCAACATTTTCTCTATCTGTTGCAAATCTGATTCAATCATAAGGCGTGGGATTCTTCTGCAAGACATGTCTGTAACCCCCTAAGTATTTTCAACACTTCAGATTCTTTTAACGAAGGTGCCCGTAGTCAGAAGATGTGAATGATATCATATTATCATGATCAAATCATCAACTATATATTATTACTCCTTAAACTTGCATAATTAGCTTACATGCATTAAAAAACTCAAGTTGAATTACTCAATATGACAGTCTCTCTATTTAATAGAAGCTATGCATAAACTATACCTCACCTCAACTATCTATACTTCTTGGTTCCATTCGGAAAATATTATGCTGATTAACTTCATCACTATTGGATTATTCATGAGTTGATGTAATTCTTATTATTTGAAAAGAACTAAGTATAAATCTTGCTCTAAGTTATGGAAATTGTAGTCATTCTTCTTGGAATTTGTAATTTTTCTCCATCAATCTTAAATTTGATGTACTTCTTATCATTTGAAGAATTAAGTAATTAAAAAAGAAAAGAGGCTCCTCTTACAATCCATCAATGACATAAAATCCATCAATGCTATCAAATAAATTAAAAGAAGTAACAAACACTTTTTTAGAAAAAAAACTCATATATTAATCAAATAGGAGGAATTACATCTGAAATGTGGAAAGACAAGTCATACCCTCCGCAAGAATCAGAACAAATATTTGGCCAAAAAATGTGCATATTGTTGCATTTCCTACCAACAAAAACAAAAGAAAAAGTTTGAAAAGAAGAACACAAAAGTTTAATTTCGTCCACAATGCCACCAACCATGGAATAAGATGGTTGAGCCGAATCGAGTTGCTTAATGAGGTTTATGTAATCCCCTTGAAAAATAATCTGTTGTAACTGTTTTGAAACAGCTAGCTGTACTAATGTCCTTTCGGCCAAGGCTTCGGCCACTTCAGGATTTGGATATGCTTGAACTTCTTGTACTCCCACTACAAAACAACCTCATGACAGTCTCTAATCAACACCCTTGCACATGCCCTTGGAGGATTCTGGCTTATAGGCACATCAAAGTTGATCTTCACAAAATTTAGAGTTGGAGGAGACCACCTAGCCCGATATACATGCATACACGGATTGTTGAATTGCTTCCATGGTGTCTTCTACCTGCAAATATAGTCTCGAACAAAATGTATCGACATCTGCGGATCATATCAACTTTTCTCATGCACCCACTTGTTTCTATTGCTCCACAAACTCGAACAAAAGGCTGCAAATAGCTCAAACGTATCTTTAGGTGCCAGGCTCGAACATATTGAATCCAGTCTTCCACCTGAGCTATATCTGTACAAATATAGGAGTCAGGTACCTGTGAATAAGCCCAATATAATCTAGCATAACTACAATCCCGGAGTAATGTGTAGGATTGTCATATGGGGTACCGAGTGTACCACTTATCTTGGGATTTCTGTCAGCCGGAGTAGCAGTGGATTTACACGAAGACATTCCTGCGCGATCAATAATCTCTTCTGCATACTTTCATTGTGAAAGAAACATGCCGAATTTGTGATGAGTCACTGAAATACCGAGAATGTAATTCAATGGTCCAAGATCCTTCATAGCAAATTCTGAAGCGAGTGATCCCATTATCGAGTGACGAAGAGATGTTGACGATGAGGCAAGAATTATGTCATCGATATAAAGTAAAAGATATGTCATATCCAATCCTTTCTTATAGATGAAGAGAGATGTATCTGCCTTGTTGTTCACAAACCCTAGAGATGTAACATAATTCGCAAAGCATTTGTACCATGCACATGGGGCCTGCTTAAGTCCATATAACAATTTCTTCAATAAACACACGTGATCTGGATACCTGTTATCCCTAAATCCAAGAGGTAGATGCATATAAACAGTTTTCTTGAGATCCCCATGAAGAAAAGTGTTTTTAATATCAAGTTGATCAATCTGCCAAGACCTCGATAAAGCTAAACTGAGCACCGTTCGAATGGTAGCCAGTTTGACAATTGGGCTAAACGTCTCACCACAATCAATACTCACATGTTGAGTCTTCCCATCACCTACAAAACGAGCTTTGTATCTCTCAAATGCACCGATAGATTTAACTTTGTGAGCAAAAATTCATATAGAGCGAATGATACTAATATTAGATGGACGGGGTACCAACTCCCACGTCTTATTTTTAATTAGAGCATTGAATTCGTCTTGCATGACCAATTTCCAATTCGGGTCCTTAAGGGGAGAAACCTGGTTACGAGGAATAGGATAAATCGAAGATAAAGCAATGTTAGCCCATTCCGGACCAATAACACTGTGGTTTGGCTTCCTAGACCGCGGAGGAGGACTGACCGGTTGGACCAGTGGGGTTGTCGGTGGGAAAAATCGAGTATGGGCAGGAGAAAGGCGAGGGGGAGACGTGGCTGGGCCAAGGCAACGAACAGTGCCATTAATGGGGCTAATAGGCTGCTGATCAGTGCCAAAAGGTTGCGGGTCAGTGCCAGCGGGCACGGGCGGCTGCGGATCGGCGCCTGTGGGCAGCGGCTGCTGTGGTGTCAATTCGGCAACCAGAAGGTGCCGCAGCCATGGGCCCGGATCCGAGGATTCTGAGACTAGCCGATGTATGGATGAGGTGTGGGTTTTGGTAGCAAACAGAAATATAGTTTCATCAAACACGACATGTCTAGAGATAATAATTTCCCTATTAGTCAAATCAAAACACTCATACCCACGATGATTCTCCGGATAACCCAAAAACACACACGGTGAGGACCTAGCATGCAATTTGTGAATGACGGACGAAGGAGTTAAAGGATAACAAAGGCAACCAAAAACTCGAAGATGAGAGTATGAGGGTGTGCGTTCGTAAAGACGCTCAACAAGAGAGACATTATCTAAAAGTTTTCTAGGCAAGATATTAAGTAGATAAGTTGTCATAAGTAAAGCATGATGCCAAAAATTGAGAGGCAAAGATGCATGAGCAAGAAGTGTCCGTATGATATTATTGATAGTGCGTATTTTTCGTTCGGCTTTGCCATTCTGACAAGAAGTATGAGGGCATGAAAAACAAAACGACATCCCATTGGTTTGACAAAAAGTAGCAAAACGTTTATTATCATATTCCTCCCCCCCCCTCCCCCCACCCCCATCATCACATTGTAAGGTCTTGATAGATGACTGGAATTGGGTATGAATATGATTACAAAGCAGAGTAAATTTGCCAAACACATCAGATTTTCAGGCAAGTGGAAAAGTCCAAAGGAAATTGGTAAAATCATCTAAGAATAGAACATAATATCGATGCCCCATTGAACTCAATACAGGAGATGTCATAAATCACCGTCTATAATATCAAAAGGAAATAAGGTTTAAGATATAGATTTTTCGAAAGGTAATTTGACCTGTTTACCAAGCATGCACGAATGACAAATACTTGATTAACGAGATAATTTATTTCTATTGAAACCTTTCTTTAGCCTAATAGACTCTAAAACAGAAAGACCTGGATGACCCAACCGAGCATGCCAAATTGTTGGTGAGGTAGCAACAAGTGCTAAGGGTGCTCCTACGGATAACTTATGGGAAGTAAGCGAATAAAGATCCCCTTGACTGTCACATCTCATGATTACCACCCCGTCGGAAATTCCTTCACAGAAAATTCATTAGGATCAAATTCTACTGATACATAATTATCGGAGTAAACTTGCGCATTGAAATAAGATTTTTGACAAGTTTAGGAGCATGCAAGACATTTTATAAGGCAAGAGGGTGAGGAGGGGCAAGTTTCGTATGACCATGACCACAAATTGGAATAGTTTGACCATTACCGACAATAATATTAGGACGAATACTCAAATTAAAATAAGACGAGAGCGTACCGTTGTGAGATGTCATGTGAGATGAAGCACCCGAGTCCATATACCATGTGGAATCCTGAGGTTGAAGGGACATTGTGTGCATTGTCGCATTGACGTCTGTTGGCACGTACGTTGGTTGGGGAGGCACGGAAGCTACATATGCTTGAGGCGCGGGGGAGTACTGCTGAGTGGGCGGGTGAGTAGGACGTGCCCAACCCGCTGTCGGAACAGGGTAGGGCGGTGGGGCCGTTGGCACCCACTGCAACTACCCGGGCGGGGCTGCTGGGAATTGTCCCGGGCGCGGAGCGGGCACGTGCGATGCAGTAGTGTACTGCCCAGCTGTGCCAAAATTTCCACTGCCCATGCCATTGCCATGCTGGTTGCCACATCCTCCTTTGCGCTTATTATGCTAATTAGCACGACCACGTCCAGTGGTGGAAGCATCCAATGGAGAATCTTGAATCGTGGAAACCATAATCGAGCCAGATCTATGAGAAGTCATAGCAATCCATTCTCGTTCCTCAATGCATAAGGCAGAGCGAGCTTCAAAGAAACTTGGGAGAAGCTTAGCATGAGGGATTTGAGTACCAACGCCCTTATATGCTTCGGTGAGACCCGAGACAAGCTGTAGAACCAACCGACTATTGGTGACAGGAGCACCAACATTCTTTAATTGATCCGCAATTCTTTTAAGATGTTGACTGTAAGTCGAGCAGTTGGAAAGATCTTCCAGTCGCGTAGATGTTAATTCCTGTTCTAGAGTCACAACCCGTCAGGTCTGATGATCTTGAAAAATATCCTTTAAGCGATTCAAAGCTTCCATAACCATTGCTCCAGGTTCAATGATGCTGTTCAATAAATCATTCTAAATAGTCGTATAAATTCATTGAAGTATGGTAGCATCAATGGTGGACCATTCACGTTTTTCCTCCTTGGTGACGGGTTCCGGTTCTCCTTCACCTGGAGGAGGTGTAATAATATGGTGAAGAACTCGATGAGCACGAGCGTGAATTCGGAAGAGTTCTTCCCAAGTGCCATATTGAGAGTTCTCCATCTCAAAGGTAACAAACACATGGTTCCAGATATTGGAGACGGTGAGAGCCAAAGAGAGGGTCGATTTCTTGGTTGAGTCAGACATGATGATATGTCAATGAGAAGCAACACAAATCGAACAGGAGTCGGATCAAGAAAACTGTAACCAATTAGTAGCCGCGGGGACGACTTCGATCGCAGGCAGCAAGAATACTATGGATCGGATATGTCGAAGAAGGCAACTGGACGGAAGAAGTGATCGATCGGACAGGGGGCATCAAAACTCGATCGCTATAAAACAACACAGGTGCGGACGGCACGTAGCAAGTGGGCAGGCACTGTGTGATCGGAGAAGTGGCTGGTGTATGTGACGTGAGGTCGGACAGGAAAATAAATAGCGCTATTCAGTTAGAGATGGCAACGAAAGAGATATGCAACCTAACTTGATACCATGAAAGAATGTTTTCTGTAACCATTCCACAAGAGTATACATGGGTATTTACACAAGAGTAATTAAACTAATCTAACTATGCTAGGAAACTAATTCTAATTCTAGTCTACTTCTACTCTAGCTAGATTATCTAACAATACTAATCCTAGTCTATTTACATAATCTATCATTAAACTCCCTTGAAAGATCAATGAGTGATGCGCATGCTGCTTTGCCCAGAAGAATCAACCAACGCAAATGGTAAATTCCTTAACAACTCTTCTATTTCTTCACTGGCATTATCTTTAGATGTACCACGGTCATGATTAGCTAGATTATAGAAGTAGACCAGGATTAGGATATTGATATAATCTATCTTAGAAGTAAAATTAGATTAGAATTAATTTTAGAATAGTTTTCCTAACTCTAGAATACTTAGTTAGATTTACTTTGTATAAATACACATGTATACTCTTGAATATAATTGACAAAAAATATTCTTTCAGTGGTATCACGTTAGGTTGTATCTCTTCTGTTGTCATCTCTAACAAATACCTCACGTCATAAATTTGGCCCCTACTCCGATCACACAATTTGCCAACATACATCATCTTTGCCGCCTTCACCATTGTGTCCATTTTCTGCGATCGCTGTTATGCCACCTCCCTGTCCGATCAATCCCTGCTCGTATCTTTTCAGGTCTGCCCTGATCAGCCGCTCCGTGCTTGATCCATCGCCACTTGGAATTACAAGCTCCCTGCTCCGACTTGTTAACTCGACTTCTGCAGCAATCATTGACATCACATTATGTTTGATTCCACAAAGAAATTGACGTTCCCTCTGGCTCTCGCCGCCTCCAATATCCGGAACACCATGTCCGTTACCTTGGAGATGGAGAACTCTCAATATGGTACTTGGGCGGAACATTTTCAGATTCACGCCATGCTCATCGAGTTCTTCACCATATTATTCCACCTTATAAGGTTGAAGAAGAACTGGAACCCACAACAAAGGAGAAAAAACGTGAATGGTCCACCATTGATGCTACCACTCTTCAATGGATTTATTCGACTATTTCAAATGACTTATTGAACACCATTATTGAACCTGGAGCAACGACTATGGTAGCTTGAAATCTCTTAAAGGATATCTTTCAGGATCACCAAACCTCACGGGTTTGTGACTCTTGAACAGGAATTCATATCTACGCGTCTCGAAGATTTTTCCAATTGCTCGACTTACTGTCAACGTCTGAAAAGCATTGCAAATCAATTGAAGAATGTTGGTGCAATTGTTACCAATAGTCGTTTGGTTCTTCAGCTTGTCTCCGGTCTTACCGAGGCATACAAAGGCATTGGTACTCAAATCCGACATGCGAAGCCTCTTCCTAGTTTCTCCGAGGCTCGGTCATCTTTGTGCCTTGAGGAACGGGAATTGGATGCTATGACATCTCACGCTCCTGGCTCGGTTATGGTTTCTACAATTATCAATTCTCGATCGTAAAATTCAACAAAGGGACGTGGTCGACCCAACAACAATTCGCGAAACAAGAAGAAAGGAGGACGCGGTAATGGCACGGGTCGTGGCGCCACTAACACGCCCAGCCAACACCAGGGACAACAACAATACGTTGCCGCACCAACAGGGCACACTGCCCCAGCACCGTACGATCACTGGCAATGGCAGTGGGTACCATCGGCCCCACCGCCCTGCCCCATTCCGTCAGCAGGCTGGGCGCGCCCGCCCTTCCAGTCAAACACGGCTCCTCAAGCCTACACGGTTGCTCCCCCTCCTAATACGTTTGTGCTAATGGATATTGCTTCGGCTATGCATAAAATGTCTTTGCAACATCAGTATTGGACCTAGTATATGGATTTTGAAGCTTCATCTCATATGACATCCACTCAAGGTACGCTCTCGTCTTATTTTAATTTGAGCAATCATCATAAAATTATTGTCGGTAATGGCCAATATATTCCAATTCGGGGTAGTGGAAATACGAAGTTAGCTCCCCCTCATCCCCCTTTATCCCTATATAATATTTTGCATGCTCCTAAACTCGTAAAAAATCTTATCTCTTTGTGCAAATTTACTAGTGATAATTCTGTGTCAGTAGAATTTGATCCTTATGGGTTTTCTATGAAGGATTTTCCGACGGGGATGGCAATCATGAGATGTGATAGCCATGGGAATCTCTATCCGCTTATTTCCATTAATCATTCTGTTTGTGCACCCTTAGTGTTTTTGGCTTCTACCCCGGCAATTTGGCATGCTCATTTAGGTCATCCAGGCCAAGCTATTTTAGAGTCTACTAGGTTAGGTAGCACTATTGTTAGGAATAAAACTCGTACGTCAAGTATTTACCATTCTTGTATACTTGGCAAACAAGTTAAGTTACATTTCGATAGGTCTTTATCTCAAACCTTGTTTCATTTTTATATTATTCATAGTGATATATGGACATCTCCTATTTTGAGTTCTATGGGCCATCGCTATTATGTTCTATTCTTAGATAATTTTCTAATTTTCTATGGACTTTTCTCCTTGCTCGAAAATTTGATGTATTTGACAAATTTGTGCTTTTACGCAACCATCTTCATACCCAATTTCGGTCAAATATCTTGAACCTTCAATGTGATGATGGGGTTGGAGTATGATAATAACTGTTTTCTCAATTTTTGTCAAACCAATGAGATGTCCTTTCGTCTTTCGTGCCCCCATACTTCTTCTCAGAATGGTAAAGCTGAACGAAAGATTTGTATCATAAATAATATCATCCGGATTCTTCTTACGCATGCTTCTTTGACTCTTTCTTTTTGGCATCATGCCTTGCAAATAACCACTTATTTGCTAACTATCCTACCTAGTAAAATTCTTGGTCATGTTACTCCTGTCAAACGTTTATATTATTGCAAACCCTCTTACTCTCATCTTCGAGTTTTTGGTTGTCTTTGCTATCCTATGATTCCCTCCACCACTATCCATAAGTTGCATGCTCGTTCATCACCATGTGTGTTTTTTGGGGTATTCTATGAATCATAGGGGATATAAGTGTTATGATTTGAATACGCATAAAATTATTATCTCTCATCATGTCATATTTGATGAAAATAGTTTTCCATTTGTCCAACCCAAATCGACCTCTTCTCCTAGACTGGATAGGTCGAATCCCGGTTCCACCATACGACTGCTTCCCTTTCCTAGCCAAACGGAATCCAATATGGCCCCTTCCTTAACCCCCGCATCACGGAGCCCACCTCCGTGCCGCTCCTAGGCTACCGCCAGCCAAATACAGCGAGCCCAAAACCCGTCGAGTCCGATACCCTTCCCAGTGTCACCACCAGCAGCACGGAACCCACATGTGTGCCGCTCCCCAGCTGCTGCCATCTCCGTCCCGCACCCCACAGCTCAGCCACACTCCTCGCACAATCACATACATCCCCGAGTCCCCCACAATTCCCAGCGGTCCAGCCATCATCTCCGGTTCCCCCACCTCTTCGACATGATCGAAATCGTGCTCCAAACCTGAAGTTTTTTTGCCCGACTATGTCAATTTTTCCACGATTACGAAATCTCTCATTCCTCGTAACCCCATTTATGCTCTTAAGGACCCGAATTGGAAATTGGCTATGCAAGACGAATTTGATGCTCTAATTAAAAATAAGACGTGGGAGTTGGATCCCCGTCCACCTGATGTTAACATTATTTGCTCTATTTGAATTTTTGCTCATAAGTTTAAATCTAATAGTGTGTTTGAGAAGCACAACGCTCGTCTTGTAGGTGATGGGAAAACTCAACAGGTTGGTATTGATTGTGGTGAGACGTTTAGTCCAGTTGTTAAACTGGCTACTATTCGTACTATGCTAAGTCTAGCATTGTCAAGGTCTTGGTAGATTCATCAGCTTGATGTTAAAAATGTGTTTCTACATAGGGAACTCAAGGAAACCGTTTATATGCATCAACCACTTGGGTTTCGTGGCCACCATTATCCGGATCATGTTTGATTATTGAAGAAATCATTATAGGAACTCAAACAAGCTACACGTGCATGGTATAAGAGATTCGTGGATTGTGTCTCATCTCTAGGTTTCGTCAACAACAAAGCGGATACATCATTATTTATGTACAAGAAAGGAACGGATATGGCATATCTATTACTCTATATGGATGACATCATACTTGCTACGTCTTCAGCATCTCTCTGCCATTCGATTATGGGATTATTAGCTCGAAATTTGTTATGAAGGATCTTGGCCCACTGAATTACTTCCTTGGTATTTCAGTGACTTGACACAAGTCTGGTATGTTTCTTTCTCAGCGAAAGTATGCCGAAGAGATTATTGATCGAGCTGGTATGTCCTTGTGTAAATCAACTGCCACTCTGGTTGATACTAATCCCAAGCTGAGTAGTACACTTGGTACACCGTATGACGATCCTACACATTACAGGAGTCTTGCTGGTGCTCTACAATATTTGACTTTTACTCAACCAGATATCTCCTATGTTGTTCAACAAGTTTGTCTACATATGCATGACCCTAAGGATATACACATGAATGCGTGAAAACGCATCATCCGGTATGTCACATTCGGTCTTCAACTTCAGCCGTCCTCGGGATCGGATCTTGTATACTACACTGATTCAGATTGGGGTGGTTGTCCGGATACTCGACGATCGACATCTGGTTATTGTGTGTTTCTTGGAGACAGTTTGATCTCATGGTCATCCAAAAGACAACCTACGTTGTCTTGTTCGAGTGCTAAGGCTGAGTATCAAGGTGCAGAAAATGTCGTATCTGAATCCTATTGGATTCGAAATTTACTACTTGAGCTTCATTGTTCCATTGAGAAAGCGACTTTGGTCTATTGTGACAATATCAGTGCTATATATCTGTCAGGCAATCCGGTCCAACATCAGAGAACCAAGCATATTGAGATGGATATTCAGTTTGTTCATGAGCAAGTCGCTAGAGGGAAGATTCGAGTGCTTCATGTCCCGTCACGCTACAAGATTGCGGATATCTTCACTAAGGGACTTTCCCGAGTATTATTCGAAGATTTCATATTCAGTCTAAGTGTCCGTCCTCCTCCTGTTTCGACTGCGGGGGTGTGTTAGATTATAGAAGTAGACTATAATTAAGATATTGATATAATCTAGCTTAGAAGTAGAATTATATTAGAATTAATTTTAAAATAATTTTTCTAACTTTAGAATACTTAGTTTGATTTATTTTGTATAATCCATATATACTCTAGAATATAATTGATATAAAACATTCTTTCATCCATTACAGGACATTTACCACCAATTTCATATTCTAAACCACTGCACTTGGTCCCTTTTCCACACGAGGCCACAAATCAGCAGGGGAAACATCTTCATCGGCATGAAACTAAACTGGATCCACACAATCTTCAGAGTTTTTGGCCATTTACCCCCTTGTTTTTGTCGTAATGGGCCATTTACCCCCCCCTCCCCCCTTATTATTTTTTTAAAAGCAATTTATCCTCTCGTATTTTTTTGTTTGGTGCAATATACCCCCATCGACGGTGTTTTGAGTTACACGCATTGTACATGGAATGGGAAGATGTTTGAAGGGGTCAAATTGCACAATTCTATTAATTGAGGTGGTCAAATTGCACCATTTCATTTATAAATTTAACACCTAAATCTAATCTTACATGTGATAGCGTATTTATATTTAATAGGAATATAAATATCTATATTATTAATAAAAATATGAATGTTTTTAAGCTCATCTTTTTTTTTTTAATCTTTGTTTATAAAAAATATATATTTTCTTAATTATTTTTTTTTAACTTCTGAATGATGAATTTGATGTTTGGTCTTTTTTCTTACCATAGTATAGAAGGGTCCACAAGACTTGATTATAATGATATTTGTAATATAAACACAATTACGTACACGGTTTGTTTACATGTTAAAATACCATTCATTCTTAAAAAGGAGTAGTGAAAAAAATTAATGCATCAAATTAGCCAACACCAATATATATTTTGACAATCACCAGGAGATTTAAGTTGTTGCCATATACCGTGCCCGACAAAATAGCAAGTCTGCAAAAGTATAACAAGCTTAAATTCCATGACAATTCAAAAGTCTACTCCCTGGTTCGTATTAAACAAGAGTATACAATGAAGTTGTTAGCTTTCCTCTCCTCTTCTTGGAATTGTTCTGAATATTCTTTAAAACATCAGCCTCTGTTATTTTCTTCTTTCTCTTGAGCACGCTACCTTCTCCTAGAATGTTGCCACGTGCTTGTTGTGAATGATCGGGACTTATGTGCCCTCGTTGCCTCGTTGGTCACGTCCAGCTTTTGTTGGTGCCCTCTTAGGAGAAGCACCGGATCTGAGAAGCACCGGATCCTCAACTTTGTTTGCCAGCTCGATCAGTTCTTGTTGCGTTTCCCTAAAAAACACAAATGAGTTATGAGGAAAATCACGAGAATAACAACAATTAAATATCTAGGGGCGGATTAGTATAGAATTGGAGTTGGGTCGATTTTAATGGATGAATAGTGATTGAATTGTAGTATGATTGTTAGAATTAGGGGCTGATTGATATAGAATATGAATGGGCGCTCGGATGAATTTTGGTGAAATTGTGTTTGGATTGGAATTGAAATGGGGTATTTGAAATGTATTTTAGGCCAAATCACTGTTCATCAAGCCAAATGGACCGATTACAATTTCATTCCAAACAGCCCCTTAGTGTTTGGTATAGAATTGTAATTTGATAGGGTATTGTAGGTTTGTTATATAGGTTGTGTAAGAGATAAATGATTTGTGTAAGTATGATGTGATTAGTATTGAGATTACATAAAATATGTATGAATATTATATTGGTTAATTATTGATATTTAAGGTTGTTAGAATGATATGATTAGTATAATTAT
>JAYMSP010003818.1:0-18365 GCA_036897095.1 Plantago elongata
TATTTTTTCTGCATTTACAATTATATTGGGTGATAAATAGGTTAAAAAATACAATTGAATTAGGTATTAATAAAATTAAAAAAAATTAAAAAACTGCCCAGTTTATCCGTCGCTAAAAACCTGGGGTTTTAGCGACGGATAGAGTTTATCTGTCGCTACATTTGGCGACGGATAAACAAACCGTCGCCAGAAAGGGTTGCCTTTCTGGCGACGATTTTTTATCCGTCGCTAGTTTTAGCGACATATAGTTTATCCGTCGCTAAAACCCTTGCAACGGGCGTTTTAGCAACGCCCGTTGCTATTCGTCGCTAGACCGTCGCTAGACGGTCTAGCGACGAATCGGGGGAGTTTTAGCGACGGATAATTCCGTCGCTAAAACTCCAGTTTCTTGTAGTGAGTGATAAATATGTTCGTGTTCGATTTGTTATCTAAACGAATATATTCGCAAATTGTTCGATTCGGTCAAACTCGAACACGAACCAAGCGTTGACCGATTCTTTTCGTGAACATTCTGTGCATTTACACCCCTATTTAACGGTTAAAATTTTTAAATTTACCTATCAATTAATCTTAAATTATAAATGTAAAATGTTTAATTTTTTTATATAATGAAATTTTAGGGGGTAAATTATCAATATATAGAAGGAATTGAACTTTTTATATTTAAGGTGTAAGATTAAAGTTGAAAATTTTTAATTATTGAAAGTGGGAAGTTTAGGACGGGCGAAGAATTACATGAGATGATTAATTCGTCGATGTCAGTTCTTTCAGAAACCGTTATGGGATTTGGTCGGAGGGCTGATATTTGAAAAGAAGAGAGGCAACAATTTTCAGTTGAAAGAAAGAAACAGAGCCTTTTCAGTATTCTTGAATCAATTAGTATAAGTATGATCAGTTGATCACTAAATAGATTAGTAACTACTTTTAATTTCATCAGCTCTTTCACTCTCAAACAACAAAATAACTTCCTTTCTTTCTTTCTTTGTCAAGATCGGATTTTTATCATCGTTTTGATTCGAAAATCCATTTCTTGGAACCAAGAAACTACTCAGAGTTTGTGGGTTTTCAGAATATTCATCCACACAACTCACCATGTCAATTGCAGAGCTAAGGCAAGAATGTTTCTCCACCAATTCTCATCGGGTAATTGTCAAAGCTTTTCGAAAATTGCTAGTAAGTGGCTTCAATAAAGTGGAGTTAGCCATGGCGGCTTGGGAATTCGCGAATGAATTTAAGAAACAAGGTCAGGACCTTCATAAAATAGTCCGTCTTTGTAATTTGAGTAATCGTATCTTTACTGACGTTTTGAAGAATATCAGTATCCCCGAAAGAAGAAAGTATGCTTTGGTTCTTGGCCGCATTTATCATTTACTTGGATGTTCTTATCATCAATTGCAAAGATTTCCTGAGAGCCTTAAGTGTTTGAATGCGGTTGTTGCGAGACTGACGATTCATTTGCAAGATGAGGGAGATGATGGTTCTAATGTTTTGGCTGATGTTCATTTTGAACTATCTAGAGTTCAGAGGGCTATGGGTCTCATTGATGACGCTGGTTATAATCTGAGGAAGGGTTTGGCGTTCAATAGGGGTATAATCAGTGACGAAATTGGCAAGGCTATTCAGCAAGTTGCTGATGAATGTATGAAAGCTGACAACTTCACAGATGCATTGTCGTTTTACTTGAAAGCCGGAGAGATGTACATGAAGCAGGTTAGGCCAGATCAGGAGTTGTTGAAGGAAGTTAGAACGAGTATGGCATTGGCATATGCTGAGTTAGGTGACCTCGAGGAGGCGATCAAAGTGAGTGGACTGACTTTCTATGGGTTAAAGGCTCTCGTCTATGCATCGAGGGTGAAGAGAAGGTAATGCATGTATGCGTCTGCTCGTCTGATGACAAGCTGCTGTCATAAACTCTGTCATATGTTGCATTAGTTTCTTTGTTGTTCCGAAGCTGTGAACCTTACTTGCCATTAGAGTTCTTTCTATTCTCTCATGGATGAACAAGTGATTGTGTTTAAAATTGTTCTTACTGAGTTTCACTGCATTTAAAGGCTGTCTATGAATCGAGGGTGAAGAGAAAGCAATGCATGTATGTGTCTGCTCGTCTGATGACAAGTTCCTGTCGTAAACTCTCTCTTATGCTGCCCTCGTTTCTTTGTGTTCCGAAGCTGTGAACCTTACTTCGGTGTGCCTTTAGAGTTCTTCTATTCTTTCATGGATGAACAAGGAATTGTGTTGAAAATTGTTCTTGCACATATGAAGCGACTCTATTGCATTACTGTTTTGTTGATTGTTCTTGTACATAAGTATGTGCCATAAAGTAGCTCTGTTGTGACTTAGTAATCCCACTTCAGTATAGGGCAGAACATAACAACTCAATATATAGCATTAGTTCACACCATACAATTTTATTTTCGGGGTCGTTTAAAATTGGAACGATACGTAGAAGATTTGCATGGCTCCTTCAGAAGGATAACACAGCACAATTATGTCTAATGATTCAGCTTAATACCGTCTGTTCGTCTCCAATGGTTCAACTTGCAAAGACTCCAACATGATCGTGTGCTAGGCTATAGCTATAGTTAATAGATGATATTGAAGTTAACTCATTGTTAGCATCACAAGTCCAATGAATTTTTCTGACACTTGCTTCAGAAGTACTGCTACTACAGAAAACCAGAAACATGTCCACGGAGAAAGTTCATCATCTCCGGCCACATTTTCAGTATTAGTACAATTGGACACAAGTGGCCAGTTCATCATCTCCGGCCACATTTTCAGTATTAGTACAATTGGACACAAGTGGCTAGTTCATCATCTCCGGCCACATTTTCAGTATTAGTACAATTGGACACAAGTGGCCAGTTCATCATCTCCCGCCATGAAGATTGTCAATTGATTAGTCACTGCAAGTCTGCAACTCAGTAGAATATGTCGATGCTTAATCCGATATGTTTACAAATATGGTTGCATAATTTAAGTACTTTTATGTAGTGTTTTGATATTTGAAGGGAATGGTTAGAGGAGATTATCATGGAAATGAATGAGGACGTTTTCATGTTTGGTTTTTATTTGCAGCAAATAAACCGAATTTTATTTATGAAGATTTCATTCGTTTGGTTTTAGTGTATAGTTAGAAGTTTGGTTCTAATTAATTTTTTAAAATGCCTAAAATACTTAGGGATAGTATCAGGTGTGCTTGGACCAGTGAGAATCAAAGTTTAGTTGGGCTTCGTAAATTCACTACTTCAGCCTGTACGAATTAAATTTACACTGATTTAGGTTAGTTCGGGACGAATTAAAGTACTCGATATTTAATAGGGCCTATGATAAAGGCAGTTCCATTGTTGCATGTTAGATTGAATTGTAATAGACTAGTAGTGTACTATCGTTTATTACGCGTGTTACGTTTCTTCCATTAGAATAGTTCAAATGCCGCGCCTTTTCTTTTGCTTGTGTAACCAATTCTCCCAGTGATTCAGAAATGAACTTGGTGATCATAACATTGCTCCTTCCTTGAGAAGATTCTTGTCCACTAGAATCGAACAATGGAAAATTATTTGTGACCACGTTATAATCTTCCCAGGTTGCTTCTTGTTCCGTGCCATTAGACCAGTGTACTAAAAACTGAGGTATTGCAATGTTATTCCAGGGGACAATACGCCTATCAAGGATCTTGTAGGGCAACACATGAAACTGTCCATCAACATTAGTAAGTGGCAAAGTTGGTGATGGAATGTACTGATCTTCTTTTAAAGCTGTGAGACATGGAAAACTGGGTGTATGGTGCTTTGAGCAGGCAATTGACGTTTATATGCCACTTGACCAATCTTCTGTAATATCTTGTAAGGCCCATAGTACTTTGCTGATAACTTCATGTGCTTTCTCAAGGCCACAGATGATTGTCTGTAAGGCTGGAGTTTTAAATACACATCATCTCCCACATTAAAACATTTTTCAGATCTTTTTTTATCAGCATGGTGCTTCATTCTGTGTCGGGCAACAATGAGATTCTCTTTGAGTTGCTGAGTCAGTCTGGTCCTTTCTTGTGTCCATTGCTCCAGATTCCCATGAGTTGTAGGCAGATATGGACCTATAGAAAGCTGAGAAGGAACATAGCCATACAATGCTTGAAAGGGGTTTAGTTTAAGAGCTGAATGATAATTTGTATTGTACCAGTACTCGGCTAAAGCAAGCCATTTCATCCATTTCCTTTGTTGATGATTCACCATGCACCTTAAATAAGTTTCTAGACATTGGTTCACTCTTTCAGATTGCCCATAAGATTGGGGGTGGTAAGCAGTGGAGTAATGTAATTCAGTGTCAAGAATTTTAAAGAAAGCTTTCCAGAAATTGCTAGTGAAGATTTTGTCTCTATCAGACACAATACTAACATGCATACCATGCAGTTTGTAGATATTGTCAATAAAAATTCTAGCTACATGCTCTGTAGTGAATGGATGTGTTAGTGCAATAAAATGTGCATATTTAGAGAATCTATCAACTACCACTAATATACTATCTCTTCCCTCATATTCTGTCAAACTTTCAATAAAATCCATAGTTACATGAGTCCACGCTTGATCAGGAATAGGGAGGGGTTGAAGTTAACCTGGATATGTTGCATTATCCCCTTTACACCTTTTGCATATGTCACAGGCCATAATAAAATCAAATATATTTTTCTTCATGTTAGGCCATGCAAAAACTGATTTAGCTCTATGATATGATGCCTGCATACCTGAGTGACCACCTACTGAAGACTCATGTATGTGTTTAATTATCATGTCTCTAACAGAGGAGTCATCAACAATATATAATTTCCCCTTATGTTTGAGAACACCATTCAAATATTCAAAATCAGGTCTAGCAGTAGAATCTGAAATTAGTTCAGAAATGACCTGCTGAGCAAAGGGATCATGCTCATAACTGGCTTGTATGGTTGTTATCCATTGTGGTATGACAGAGCTAATGGCATGTAGAGAAGCTTCTTCATGTCTCCTTCTTGACAAGGCATCAGCAGCCTTGTTCTCAGCTCCTTTTTGTATTGTATCTCATAGTCTAATCCCATTTACTTAGCAATCCATTTGTGTTGTAGTGCTGAAGTTAATTTTTGATCAAGTAAATGCATGAGACTTTGCTGATCAGTCTTGATAATAAATTTATGTCCTTGTAAATAGTGTCCCCATTTTTCCACATTCAAGAGAAGGGCCAAGAATTCTTTTTCATAAGTAGATAAAGATGCATTCTTGACACCAAGGGCCTTGCTGAGATATGCTATGGGACCATTTCCCTGAGTGAGCACAGCTCCAATGCCTGTTCCTGAAGCATCTGTCTCTAAATAAAAAGGTTTAGTGAAATCAGGCAAAGCTAAGACAGGTGTTTTGCTCATGGTATTTTTTCAGCTCCTGAAACACAGCTTCTGAGTTTTCATTCCACTGGAAACTATCTTTCCTTAAAAGCTCATAGAGTGGTATGCACAACATTGCATATCCTTGCACAAATTTCCTGTAATAACCTGTAAGTCCCAATATTCCTCTTAATTCCTTAACATTATTGGGAGATGGCCAATTGAGGATACATTGTACCTTTTCAGGATCAGTTGAAACTCCAGTGTCAGAAATAACATGTCCTAAATACTCCACATGAGTCTGACCAAATGAACATTTAGAGGCCTTGGCAAATAACCTGTTCTTTCTCAGTAATTCAAGCACAGTTCTAACATGACTAACATGATCACTTAAAGAAGCACTACAAATCAGAATATCAATAAAAATACAAGAATGAATTTTCTGAGATAAGGTGAAAATATGTGATTCATGAGAGACTGAAAAGTAGTTGGTGCATTACTTAATCCAAATGGATCACTAAAAATTCTTAATGCCCTTGATGTGTCCTAAAACCTGTGTATTTAATATCACTTTCCTTCATCCTGATTTGGTGATAACCTGCTCTTAAATCTACTTTGAAAAATAATTTTGCACCATGCTGTTCATCAAGCAATTCATCAATAATTGGCATAAGATAGTCATGTTTCATAGTTAAATCATTTAAATATCTATAATCAACACACAACCGTCAAGATCCATCTTTTTTTCTTACTAGAAGAACATGAGCAGCAAAGGCACTAGTACTATTTTGTATGACTCCAGAATGCATCATTTCATGTATAATTTTCTCAATTTTACCCTTAAATGCATGAGAGTACCTGTAGGGAGCCTGTTTCTTTGGAATAGCATCATGTTTTAGAATGATTTATTTTCAATTTCTCTGACAGGGGTAACTCTTTTGGCTCAGCAAACACATTAGGAAATTGGTCTAGTACTTTCTGCACTTCAGGTGGTGGTTGTGTAACTGGCACTGTAGTTATGGCAAATAGTTGACCAATGGCACCTATATGTCACGGTCCGTTTAGGAGTTTTATCCCGTGACATATAGGACCCTTCAATAGTTTTACCATACTCTTGGCAGTGATAAATTTGCATTCAGCTCTCTGAGTAAGTGCCTGGTAAGCAACTCTCTTGCCCGGCACAGTGAGGTGAACAACCATTTTAATATAATCTAACTCAATAGTGTTGTGTAGTTTTAGGAAGTCACCACCCAAAACTAACTGATAATCACCCAGCTAGACTAGTCTGACTGGATAAGTGAATTGAGTGCCCTGCAAAGTCCATGAAAAATTAGGACAAATAAAGGTACTAATCAATGTTCCACCCCAACAATACTAATAACCATAGTAGGTGCCTTGATGATATTACAACCTAGTCTGAAAGTTGTTTCTTCATCAACAAATGAAGTAGTGCTGCCTGGATCCACTAGAATGAATAATGGTGCTTCTCATGCTCTCCATTGAACTTGAAAGTATTACGGTTAACACTCCCTAGCATGGCATAGATGGATATCTCCGAAGTGAGTGGCTCTTCTTCAGTGATTTCTTTTTCTTGCAGTGTGCTGAGATATGCTTGTTCTTCCTCATCAGTAATTACTACATAAAATGTAGTAGTAGCACATTTATGGCCCTTAACCCATCTTTCATCACAATTAAAACACAGGCCTGATTCTCTTATCTTGCTCATTTCTTCTTTAGTAAGCAGCTTCCTAGGCACCTGTGAATGATCAACTAAAACCTTGGGTTTAACAAGAGTGTTAGAAGTAAAAGGTTTAGTAGTACTTTGAAATGTATTTGTGGGTGCCTTGAGTTTCTTGTACCAACTATCAAATACAGAATCTTGTTCTATTGCATACTGAATTGCTTGTTTCAAAGTGACAGGATGTTGAGCTAAGGTTGCTACTCTTAGTTCTTCCTTCAAACCTTTTGTGAAAACACCTATGTGAAAAGCTTCAGACTGTTTATTCCCAAAAAGGTTGAAAATAGCTTTAGTTCTTTCAAAAAGTTTGACATACTCCTGCAAGTTGCCTGTTTGTTGTATGCTATAGTAAATTCTGCAACTACAGTCTCCTCTTTTAAATCACCAAAACGCTCACACACTTTCCAGAAAAAATTACCAAGGCAGACTTTTATGCTCAATAGAAAATTTTTGAAACCATGTCTTAACATCATCATCAAAACTACAAGCAGCAATGTAACCTTTTTGTCCATATGGGATATCAGGTACCACTCTAAAATACATCTCACAACTGAGGAGCCAAGAGTGGGGACTAGTCTCATCAAATCGAGGAAAATCCATCTTTGGTATGTAGGCATTGCCATGTGATCTGTAATGAGAAACAACATTAGATTGATGTTCCCCAGTATCTTCCATGTACACCGTACCAATGCCAGTTGGTGGTGGTTGGCGTGCCTGGCCAAGAATAGACTCAGGGTCCTTCCGCTCATGTGTTCATAAACCTGATCTAGTTTGTTTTGAAAAAACTGAAGAGTGACTTTCAAGTCTTTAGCTTCCGCAGCTTGATTCAAACTTAAAGTGTCAAGTTGTCCCTGGAGACTCTGGAGTAACAAACTATCAGTAGTTTGTTTCAACGTGAGATCATCCAATCGGGTAACTACAGCACTTTGCGTTTCAGCTACATCATTAAGCTGGCTAACCTACTGTGATGTCATTCTAGGTAAATAGGCTTCGTAATCAGAGGAATTTTCGAGCGGGCTAGCTCGGGATACCACTCTGTTACGTCTCGAGCTATTATGGAGGAGGTAACTGGTTAAAGATAGAAGAAAGGGGAGAAAAACAGACGAAATGGAGGAAAAAAAACAGACGATTAAGAGAGAAGATACTAAAACTATGACAATTTCATTCTTGCGGGAACAAATGAAACTGCGAATACAAATAGAACGAAATGGAAATCAAATGGCTATAAGCCAACGGCTACAATTACCCTAACTCGACAGGATTCATGGAACAACCAATGAATCTGCACTTATTGAGAGAAAAACAGGAAAATTATCATTGTTGTAGTGGCAAGGACAACGGCCCAGTACTATGATTTCAGGAGCTTTCCGATGGTTTCAATCCAACGGTTGGGATTTGGTCTTGTACGATTAAGTCAGGATCGTTGGATGATATCTAATCGGAGGGTTGAGTTTCACTTGGCGGTTTGCTGGTATTTGTCTCAAGTGGTAACACGTTTATTACACGTGCTACGTTTCTTCCATTAGAATAGTTCAAATGCCGCGCCTTTTCTTTAGCTTGAGTAACCAATTCTCCCAGTGATTCAGAAATGAACTTGGCGATCATAACATGGGTCTTGTTGATGATGCTGGTTATACTCTGAGGAAGGGTTTGGCGTTCAATAGGGGTATAGGCTATTCAGCAAGTTGCTGACTGTACAAAAGCTAACAACTTCACAGATGCATTGTTGTTTTACTTGAAAGCCGAAGAGATGTACATGAAGCAGGTTAGGCCAGATCAGGAGTTGTTGAAGGAAGTTAGAACGAGTATGGCATTGGCATATGATGAGTTAGGTCGTTACTATGAGGAGGCGTTGAAAAGCACCGGGCAGGTGTCAGATCTTGCTACTTCACAAGAAAGAATGGACTCACGTTCACCGCATAAGTGAATTGACTGAGTTTCCCTGATTAAAGGTTGTCTATGAATCGACAGTGAAGAGAAGGTAATGCATGTGTGCGTCTGCTCGTCTGATGACAAGCTGCTGTCGTAACTCTCTCTTATGTTGCATTCGTTTCTTTGTTGTTCCGAAGCTGTGAACCTTACTTCGGTGCGCCTTTAGAGTTCTTTCTATTCTTTCATGGATGAACAAGTGATTGTGTTTAAAATTGTTCTTACTGAGTTTCACTGCATTAAAGGTTGTCTATGAATGAGGGTGAAGAGAAGGTAATGCATGTATGTGTCTGCTCGTCTGATGACAAGTTGTTGTCGTAAACTCTCTCTTATGTTGCACTCGTTTCTTTGTTGTTACTTTTCATTCTTAAGGGACTACTTCTCTACAAGCTGCATAAGAATCATTTAAAATAATTAGATGTACTCCTCGTTCCGTAGCTGTGAACCTGACTTCGGTGCGCCTTTAGAGTTCTTTCTATTCTTTCATGGATAAACAAGGGATTGTGTTGAAAATTGTTCTTGTACATATGAAGCGACTTTATTATGTTACTGTTTTGTTGTATGGGAAGTTGATTGCTAGTGGAACATGTAAAACAAGCTTATAAGTATGTGCCATGTATAAAGTAGCTCTGTTGTGACATAGTAATCCCAATTCGGGTATAGTGCAGAATATAACAACTCTACATATAGCATTAGTTCACACTTCACACCATACGGTTTTCCTTTTGGGGGACATCCGATAAAATTGGAACGATAAGTAGAAGATTTGCATGGCCCCTTCAGAAGGATAACGCACACAATTAAGTCAAATAATTCAGCTTAATACCGTCTCTAATGGTTTAACTGGCAAAAGACTCGAACATGATCGCGTGAGCTAGGCTATAGCTATAATTAATTGATGATATTGAAGTCAACTCATCGTTAGCATCACAAGTCCTATGAATTTTTCAGACACTTGCTTCAGAAGTACTGCTACTCCAGAAAACTCGAAAAAATGTCCACTGAGAAAGTTAAAGCTACACATAACACATTTTCAGACTATCCTAGAAAAGACTCAGTTTAATGTCACTTGTAATGGAAGCTAAGCTAGCTGTTCATATTACTGAAATTTCGTCCAATTGACCAAATCCATTAATTATCACCATCTTCTATGGCACGGTGCATTAATCATCATCATATCAATATCCCTATATATACCATCCATTCTATCAAAGGTTTTCTCATCCAGTAATCCAGATTGCCTAATTCAAAATGGCTCTCAAGTCAATGCTGCTTATGTTAGCTCTCATGCTCACGATAACCAAAATGGTACTAAGATCGATCACATTCCTTACTTCGTTTCTCATCCTATATGCTAGTGTTACTGATAATTGTCTTTTTATTGCAGGTCTCGTCTCTGGAAGATACCAATGGTCCTCCTGAGCTGCAGGTAACTACTTTTACTATCTCAACTTGCGCTAAACATTTCATTAAGTAAATTATACGAGTACATAATGTGACTGTGAATACTCGTGACTAGCTACTGCATCATCCGCAAATTCTTCCCGTCACTGCACCAGTCCATGCTCCAAAGATGCCTCCGACTCACTCCCCATCAGTGGCACCCGTTCATGCACCCACCATATCTCCTACCAAACCACCTGTCATGACAACAGGTACTTGTATAATTACATACCAGAACACCCTAAATAGACAGAGTCACTGCTTAGTATGAACCTAGCATTGTCTATTTGTCTCACTGTAGATTAACTAATCGACGGATGTTACAATCTTCAGATTGTAGGGTCTTGTGTAAGGCGTACTGCCAGCTAATTAGGCCACATGGGCCATTCACACCCTGTATGAGGAGTTGCAAGCCCTGCTGTGATAGACTGCATTGTGTACCGAAGACTATGACATGCCGCAAATGGAACAGGATCACAGTAGTCATCCATGGGATACAAACCAAGTGCCCAAGCAAAACAACTATGGCTTAAACCTGATAATCTTGGTTATAAATTAGTCGATCTGTCGATTGATTTGGTGATATTGTCAGTTGTTTAGTATCAGCTGCTTTGTTCAGCACCCCCAATAAACTGTAAGCAGCAACTACTGCAGCTTCTTAATACTTTCTTGTCATTAGTCCATTCATAAAAATTCGATCTGTTACATGCATAATTGAAAAAAGAAAACTGCACAAATTAATCAGACCAAAGTAATAAACAGTTTGGGATTAGTATCAAAGTAATTTCAACAATAGCGTCCATATTTAAGAACTTGGGTTCCATCTTATGAATGTGCATCACACTTGGCGCCCTTAAGGAGGATACGGAATATATAAGTACCAGTATGATTTTGGCAATTGTAAAAATTCCTGACTACCAACCGGACTTACATGTAGTCGACAATCGCCAAGAACCTCAAAAAAAAACATATTTTCCACGAGAAGAGCTAACAACAAAAAAAAACATATTTTCCACGAGAAGAGCTAACAACGCCCAGTTAATTGATATATAATTTACTAGACTGAAAAAGTATCAATCTCAAAATATAATATATTAAAAAAATTAATGTATAGAATTTAGGTATATCACGTTAAATATGACTAGACAAGTTGATGTAATAATTAAGTTGATTATAAAATTTATTGACACCGCTAGTTAATAAATGAAGAATAATAGTTGAGAGAGTCATAAAAAATTCAACCGCGCAATTAGTTAAAAGCAATAAATAATTTTTACTAACGGACAAAAATCAACAATTATGTCTTTCACTTTAATGGAGCTCTTCTAGGGACACCCTTTCTCTTCCTCTTCCTGTGTTCTGGTCTCAAAGACGGCAATTGTTTTTGCACCTCAGGCAAAACCCGTTCCATCCTGTTCTCTGGTTTCAAAGACGGCAATTGTTTTTGCACCTCAGGCAAAACCCGTTCCAGTTTATGTACCACAGGCATGAGGTATTCATTTGCGATAGGCTTATTTGCGACAGGCTTGGATTCAGGTACCCACCCAGATTCAATCATCTGTTTCTGCAACAAATAAACATTTACGATTACTTTAGTACCAAAACTGAAGTCTACTTGTCCTTTGTTTGGATTAAACTCAGATCAAATTGATAACATTAGTAAGGAAAGAGTAAAGGCAGTAAAGGTTTATCTCTTACATTGCAAGCAATAGAACAAAATTTGAACTTGGAGTCAATCAGCTTCCTCGAGCATGCCTTGCAACTCGGTTTCCCATTGCTCTGTTTCTGGGTCGGCTCCTTGTCGGAATTGAGGAAGATGACTTTGTTTCTGTTTATGATGTAGTTTTGAATTTCCGAAACATCCCAAAATTCACTTATGGATACTATTTTAACCGAAGTCCTATTCGAGCAAGCAGTAACCTGAAATTTACCCGGATTTTAGAAACAAAAGAACATAGAAACAAGTCATGGCAAAAAAGGCTAATAAACCACAATGTACTAACTTGTATGCATTTATGACCGTTGTGCTCTGAGTTCCTCCAACAAACAGGGCAGAAGGTTCTTCCCAATCCCACACATTCATAGCAGAAGATCGTTTCGTGCTGGTATTCATGTTGCTTGCAGCGTCTACCAACTTCAAAGATTTGATTTTTCAGCCATTCATCAAACCATTTTGGAGCATTCTTCTTTTCTCGACTCGCCGTTGTAGCAGCCTCCATGAATTCCGAAGAATGAAGATTTCTTTCAATTCTTGAATTCCTGATTGTAGCAGCCTCCATGGTTTCAGCAGACTGGAGTTCTCTTTCAATTCTTAAAAGAATTCTATCGATCTTTGAATTCAACATTGTAACTTGTGTATAGCTAGAAACTGAAACTAAACAAAGAAGAATGTATTTTTGAATTTGGTTAGATCTATTAAAGGAAAAAGAATCAGAATATATTTGGAAAAAACCAATTATAAGTTTATGTTTACATTATAGATATGGAGCAGAATTAGGAAATCTGTTGAAGTAATAAAAAGAAGTGTTTCCACCATTATATGAATCATCAATTAACCTGAACTGAAACTCTATGATTAAGCCCCCGAAAACAATTTTCTGTGTTCTTGAACGAGATAAGAAGATTAAAATTCACCTGCAAACAGAGTAATGTAGCTTCCGTTCAGATTAACACAAAATACGGAGCAAATGAGTCAATGAGACAACAGAAATACTGTTAGTATTTGAAATTTGAGTTTCCTGAGCAATAAAAATACTTCTTTTTCAAGAATTTCACTAACATTTAAGCATGTTTATAACCAGCTAAGAACGAAAGTTTGGATATTTCAGGTAAATATTGAATTTCTGAAGTCACCATGGTACAACCACAACCTTTTTTATTTTTTTTCATAATATACAGAAGAATAAGTTAATAAAATTTGATTGTTATAACTACTTTTAGTTTTTCAATGCGATTGCTTGGGACAGAAGGTTTTAGAGAATCAAATCAAATGTACAGAAGCAAATTGACAGTAATAATGATAAGAATCATAAATGCAACATTTTACCTTGTTAGTTGAGAATGAGCAACAATATTCTTGTGGTTTTGCCGATTCAATGTGGTTGCCGATAGGTATTCAAGACTAGCGACTATAGAAGAGTATTCCTGTTTCTCTATTCTTTACTTTGTCTTCAAATGGTCTCTTCTCGCGATGCTTTTCAATGTTTGTTTTCTTCTTCTGATGAGTTGTATTTGCGGGATAAAGATTCTACAGATGTTGGTTGGATGGAGCGAAATTTCATGAAATAATGAAATCTCTATTAAGGTAGCAGGAAGATTCACTAAGATAAGAGAGGTCTTTTTATTTTTAGGGGCAACGATGATCTACTTCTCTGATTCTTTTTCCTACTCCACCAGTTAACTTAACGTAAGCACAACAAATCCTAGGGAATACACAAGTACAGTCTCCTTAACAACTTAATAAGTGATATATAAGAGCAGTGTACTAGAGTTTAACTGTCTGTAGAGTTTGACTGCCTGTAAAAACTTGTTAGAGTTGTTTAAGTTCAAACTACTAGGGTTTTGGGCTTGGGCTGCAGGGCTTAGTTTCAGACTTTAAGGTATTGTTGGATTGGGCCAATTGATTTTTTATACTAATATATAATGTGTGTTTGGCACGACCTAATCAGTCACCTTAGATTTCACTGTTATAAGTATGTTCGATCACTCGTTTGAAAAGATACGACAAATAAGATAACTAATGATATATTATCATTGACCACGTATGTTATACATCATATTATCAACTCATTTTTCTCGAAGTGCTAAATATTAACTATATACTATATTTGTGTCTTTATGAAAGAAATACTTTACAAAACACTTGCATAGTGGGTGATTCTCTACAGCTTGCTAGATTGATTCTGGATGCTTCAACTGAACAAAAACCAAAAGAAGAGGTAAGACTAAACTTAAGAGGCTATACACTTGAACAGGCATGCTTCAGTTTGGTTTATCCAGTTTGAACCTTTTAATAAGAATGCAAGATTTATGTTAAGTGTAAAGCTTTCATTCTTGTTGAAAATGTGGCAGAAACAAGATGGCATATACTCCTATGATACAACGAAGCGAATGCCAGCTTAATCCAAGTAATTTGAAGGATGGCTGGTAAAGAGTATGAATCCCAATAGTCATCCCCAACGTCTTCAACACTACTTTATGCAATTTGGGACTGCTCGGATGCACATTGATGTACCATACTGTGATTCTCAGTCGAACCTTCCAGCCTAAAAATGGACGTCCGTCATCTGACATTACAGCAGAAGCATGTCTGAGATTATACACTATTCTTGAAGTACGGAAATTTCATAGAAACAATGCAGAACAGCAGAACCATATGTGATGTTCCACATATGACATACCATGTAGGCTGTAGCAAGACAGGAACACTATCGAAATTGTAGCAAACACATCAAGAGTATTATCAGCTCTGAATAGTAGTATGCTCTTGAGCAACATCTCAATGTCCTATTCATCCAATGACCTTCATGCGTTGACAAAATTCTCCGAATCTGACCATTCACATCCTGCAGCCTCTTCACCAAGATAATGTTTTTGTATCGAAATGCATGAGTAAAGCACCTAATAGCTTCCATGGTTGGAATGATATAACCGCAGTTCTACATTAACAGGCTAAGTATCAACAAGAAGTAAGAACCATCTCGATGTTCTGCCATATTATATTGAGGACAAAGAAAATTAACTAATCATACTCATTGAATTTTCAAATGAATGCTTCATTTGAAGTCCTGTTCTACAGAAATCTTAGATTTGAAGTATCTTCACCACAATATTTACCCCATTTCCTAATACAAATTCTGAAAAGTTCCTCCCTCAACTAACTTAAAAGAGGTCGAGAATGTATCTTCAACACTCAATCCATGACTAAAATCTGAGACTAAATCCAGCTTGCACTGTAGCTTCACATTGCCAAGAAAGTCCAGGACTCAACTACTTAAGATAAAACTAGAACATCTTGAATTAGCATGCTCTAAATATAGTATTTTCGACAGGGATTCCCACTATTCTGTTAAGACATAATTTGCCATCATAGTGCTCAAGAAAAAACAAGCAGTGACAGATAGATGTTAACAGATGCAATGGTTGCATAGTACTATAAGCATCAATCATCATCTTTTTGTAAGATTTAAGCAGTAGCTCTAAACTAAATTCTACAGAAATAGTACTTGAGGAGAAAAAGAAACACAACAAAACTGAGTCTGAATTGCATGAATAGACAAGTGTACCTGTAGAGTGTCTGTGAGCAAAGAAAACCGGAAACTTCCAGCCTTCTGCTACAGGCATTTCCCAGCTGCTGAAATTCTAGTCTGAGTTTAAGTACATACCATCTCCAAGCTACACTTGTTGAAGAAGAATTGGGAAACAGACAATGGCAAGAAGCCAAGAAACTGGAAAAAAGATGGAGGGAAAGTTGTCGACAGTTGAAAAAACCAACCTTTTAATTATGGGCTTGTTGGATGAATCCCAATGTATGATAATCTGCCATGGGGAAATTCTGGCCAAGTGAAGCACTTTTTTCTAATTCAAGAACTATTTGGTCGATTTCAACCGCTTCAAGCTTGTTTTGGTATCCAAAATACCATCTAAATTGAAGCCGGTGAATAATTGATCTTCAATCCACCAATCCGGGTGGATTTCGTATCCGAAATCATGCAGTGTACGTTGGACAAGCAACGAAGAACGATATAATAACAAAAATTTAATATATTTAAAAGAAATTCATCAATTTTTTATTCAATCATCAACAAAACTATCTCTAGCATATAACTAAGGAAAGTGTTCAATTACAACTATAGAAATCCTAATATAAGCAGATTTATTATCGTATTCATCATTACGTAAATAAATCTTTCAAATCATCCTAATATAAGCATATATATTATCGTATTCATCATTACGTAAATAAATCTTTCAAATCATCCTAATATAAGCATATATATTATCGTATTCATCATTACGTAAATAAATCTTTCAAATCATCCTAATATAAGCATATATATTATCGTATTCATCATTACGTAAATAAATCTTTCAAATCATATGAAAAATTAAAAACGATTACCCTTGTAGATGATATCAAAAATTCTTCAAAAAAAATTGATAATGCGGCTCGGAGAAGTTTCTATGAGCACATCATATCACAAGGTTGTTTATTGATGAATTCATCCAATCGAAACGTCAATTATTTAACATGTCGTTGCAGATCGTCAATATCCCTCAACGAAATGCAATAATCAATTTGTGCACAATTGTTAGCTCTCCTCTATCTCTCGAACGACATGACTCTGTATCAGTTGGAATATCAATCTGATACAGCGTGCGTGGAGAAGTAAATAAGAATGATAATTCAAAGCTATGTTGATTCTATTAAGTATGTTTAAGGGAAAAATCAATAATTTTTTTAAATTAAATAATCAACAAAACCATCTCCAACAAGTAAGATAAATATTTAAATAAAACCATAAAACCTCTAATGGGCTAACTAAGTAACATACTATAAGAAAATGAGTCCAAAACAATGTGACTTTAAAGAAATACCAATTTTTCTTTGTAATATGAAATTCCCCTCGAAAGGCTTCCTGATTTTGTTTTAAAATGATGACTAAAAGATACAAAATTTTGTGTAATGTTATTGCAACATAAGAAGTGAAAGCTTTTGTTATCATTTGTAAATGCATTAAAGAATGCAATGCATAAAGGTTTTAAAGGCAAACCAAAATTATAGTGGTTCGGCCACAAAAGTGCCTACGTCCACTCTCTAGAAGCGTTTACTCTTGGGTATTCCACTAAGATCCTTCATAACACTTAGGTATTACACTAAGATCCTTCATAACCACTTACAACGAACTCGAAGCGTTTACTTTGGGAACTCCACTAAGACCCTTCATAGACCACTTACAACCGCAAGCACTTAAAGACAACAACCCTAGCTTGTCCTTCCCTCTTGATCCATCTAAGTTATCTCACCTAGACTAAGTGACTATTGCCAAGGAACAATCCAACTCCTATCACCACACGCTAACAAGATCTTAGAACTCTTGAATTACAAGTATAAATTGAATAAGAAAAAGAATTACAAGAATAAATTCAATAAGAAAAACCATCTTGAGACTCAGACAAATTGAAATTATTAAACAAAAAAAGGGCTGAGTATAAAGATAGGTGAGTGCTTGAATCGCTGCTCTCAACACTTCATATTTTATTTCTCTTGATTCGTACCTGTGTTACTTGTCACGGGATAAAACTTTAAAGTGGGTAAAAGACTCGACCCGTGCGGCACTAGACTAGTTCGCCTCGAGACTAGCTAGAAAGCCTTCTATCAGAGAGCGGAATATGTATGTATGAAGAGTTTGTTAGAGAGCTTGGAAGTTTGCAAGAATGCTTGATTACTTGATTGATTGAACAAAATGGGGAGGCCAAAGGCCTATTTATACAAGTTTTCACCTCCTTTAAGGAAGAGTGGAGAGATATCTAGAGTATTCTTCATCTAGATCAATCTACTACTTACGAGCTACTAAGTTTCTACAATTTACATGATATTTCTAGAGAATTTCCATCTCCATGGCTCTTCATGATCTCTCTAGATAATTCCTCCATGGACTTGGACTCTTTTTGGGCATGGACCGCGCAACTAAACGGACCGTGACATTCTCCCCCACCTAACTCGTTGCCGTCATCGGCTCGACCTTGGCACGGTACTCGTTGATCATGTGCCCAAATTGCCACAAATGATCATCATGTTCCTAACTACTTTCGGCATCGGGAAGTCCCTTCCATCGAACGAAGTACTCCGTGTAAGGTGGAACCCCTCTCCTTCGTATTTCTCGATGGGAGATGATTTCTTCC
>JAYMSP010003819.1:0-18362 GCA_036897095.1 Plantago elongata
TGTCATCTTGGAGGGAGAATTGGAGGTCGAAATAAGGGCCTTCTTCTTCTTCGTCGTCGGAGGAGAGGGGGCTGGCGAGGGAGAGAATGGTGTTGGGAGTGGTGGCGCGTGAGAAGGTGGTGGAGGAATTGGTGAGCTTGGTGGAGATGAGAGACCTTTTTGGTCTTGAAAATCTGGACTTGTTGAGAAGAGTGTATCAGAGCTTCGAGGTACTTGGCTATGGCGGATGAAGAAGATGATGATGGACGTTGTTTCATGGTGAAATGAAATGAAAGACTCGATTTTTATTTTCTTGATTGTTTGTTGGTTCAGGTCAAAATAGAAAATAGTTATATATTAGTTTTTTTTTGGTGACATAATGCCACATTGGAGCCACATAGGCACGAAATGCCACATCATGGCCGGAGTCAACGCTGGAATGCAATTTGGGTTCATCTGTAATAAAAAAAACATCAAAGGGTCATCCGTAATTGGGCCAAAGAGCAGGGGGTACGTATGTAATTGTCACTAAAAATAAAATAATAAAAAAATTATTTTTTTTATTTTTGATTCTAGTCCAGCTCGCGTCCCATATCGTCCCGGATATCGAATTTTTATTTTTCGAAATTTATTTACGAGCCATTTGGAGTCCAGAAGAAACCAGGTGTATATAATGGCAAAATACCCATTGTACCCCCTAAGCCATTTCATTCTTCTTCACCGTCTTCTCCCTTAGTACTCCAGTTTGCCCGTTTTCTCCCCAATTCGTCCCCCATTTTCTTCCTCACGATGCCACCGGCCATAGCCGCCACGAAAAATGCTGAAATTGCCCTCCTGAACGACACGTGACTGGGACGTGTGGCTGGAGAAACAACGCGTGGTGAGACACGCATCGATGAACGAAGGAAGCCGAAGCTACCTGGTCAGCGCCTTCACAGCTATAAATAGCCGATCCCAGTGCTCCTCTTCGCCACACACCACCAACCAGAATTTGAACCGTAGCCCTGCCTGCTTTCTTTCTCTCTCGCCTCAATTCACTTTCACCGCCGCCTCTCACCACTGCCCTCATTCTTACCGGACTAGTGTCGTTGTTCGCGATCGACTCCGGTTAGTATCCTTCTTTTTCGATTTCAGTCGAATGTTTGGAGGGGAAAACAGTATGACTAATTGTTGTTTAGTTTGATTGTTGTTTAGAGATGATGCTAAATTGTTTGCTATTTGCGCAATTATATTCGAATGAGTTACTGTCTAAGCCTTACATATGCGTAATTGGGTGGTACTGGTGGGATGTCTGAGTATACTGTTCTAGCAGTTCTTATCACCTGTGCGTTGGAAAGGTACTGTGTATGTGGTTGAGCATGTGTGTATACTGTTCATAGTAGTGTTACAATCGTACGATGTGGAGATTGAGGTTTAGGCATAGCTTCCAAGTCTAGCCTGTGTGCTATGGATTTGTGTAGTCGAGATTTTGAAGTATTGAATGGTTACCTGCATGTTCTTGTTGTTGCCTGTGTTATATAATTGGAACTGTATTTATTGGGGGTTGTTGGGGGTATATGATTGGGCTTAGGATTCTCCTAATTCAGGTACAATGTTTGTGGGTATTGTGGTGCAGTTATGATTCTTTACCTGGCAGAACAGGTGGAATTAATTATGTCTAATTGATGCATTTAATTGTCTATTAGGTTGTTTGAACCTATTTGAGTAAAATGAGTATATTGGGTCGGTCTCATAGGATTATATGGAAGTAAGTGCGTAAGCGTCTTCGTGTTGTAATTGTTGTTACTTGGTTGTAATTGCTGTTGGGGGGATTTTTTTCCGGGAGTTTTATAGATATTCTTGCGTAAAAGCTAAGTAGCATTGTCCATTCATCAGGGGTACGAAGTTGCATAGTGTATTCTTTAAAGGTGAGCGATATCAGGCTTTCTGCATCCGGCCCTGGGAAAGTTATTACCCGATGACGACCCGATTGACTCGACACGATTATTAATTGCGATTACTGACTGTATAGCTGTCATTGATTTGTATTTTGGATACACCTTGATACCCTGACATGTTGATCATTCTATTCCAGTTATCTATTGCTATTTCATCCTGATTATATCTTGTTGGTCCATACGCATTGCATCGCATGAAAAATGATTTTAAAAGCAACCACACACTATTTTGGAAAAAAAACTTAGGAAACCGGCCTGGTCGACTTGTTCGACAAAAATGTATAAAGCGGTCTGCATCGCTATTCTTTCGGGCTCCTGCCTACCTGTTTGGACTATTCAAACGGTCCTATTTTATGAGTTCTGATGGATCGTGTCCGTCATAAAAGCAACTCCCGTGCGGTCACGCCGCTACTTGTTTGTTTGACCGATTCCTGAACCATTCGGTCCAGCCCAAGACAGTTACTGTTTCAGTACTGTATATCTAGCACCTTTCATGTGCTATGATCTTGCCTGCCAGTTAACGTTTTCCCCATTTTAAAAATTGTCTGATCAGCGTGTTATGTTTGGTTTGCTATCCTGTTGCATTCTTGCATTTTCTTATACTCGCTTGATTATCCTCACTAAGTCTGTTGACTTACGCTCCTCCTGTTTAACTTTGATTTCCCAGGTTTAGAGCACGTAGAGAGGTCGAGGTTGCTAGACAGACAGACTGATACTACGCACTGTTATTCCGCTGCTGCTCTTGTAGACGTGTGTAATAACTGTTGTTTTAGTAAATTAAAGTTGGGGTCTATAATAATTTTTTTAATATCTATGTATTTGGAAGTTCGGCATAATCCTTGATGTCCGGACCTCAATCCGGCCGGCCCGCTACAAGGAAGCCTTGGCGTATCGTGTCTCGTGACGCAAGTCGTCACTAGCTTGAGTTAAGCATCGTCCAACGGATGCAATTAGCCACCGTCACTGACGAGAGAAGAGGCCAAGCTTCTCCATCACGCTTGGTCGGCCAGAAACAGCTATAAATAGACCCCCTTGCATTCTCTTCCGTCACACCCAAATATCCCCTAAAAAATTGAAGCAGTAGCTTCATTCTTTCTCGCCCACTCTCTCTCGTCTTACCCGTGCCCCTCGTCTCACTGTTCGTTGCTAGCACCGGGCTATTTTGTCGTGCTCTCGATCGACTTCTAAAGTTAGTACCCCTTCTCTTCGATTATAAATGAATTTTGGGATGGGAAATTAATTGTTAAGCTGTGTTGATTTGTTGAATTGGTAGCCCTTGTCTACTGTGTGTCGTCTACTCTAGTCGTTTTCGTATTTTGAGGTTGAATTAGTAATGCGCGTTGTCTTAGCAAACACTCTGTAACTACATGAGCTGTACTGTTTATTTGTTCAGTATCTGCGCATTTCTATGATTTATTCGATTGTGTTGAAGTATTAAGTGTATCTATATACTCTTGCACGTTGGTCTTGTTGTTTTACTACAAAATTGTCTGTACGGTTTGTTTATGGCCTGGAGGAGTAGTACACTGATGAAGGAGCTAGGTTTTTCCGTTGTTTGTTCTGTATCAACACAAATTGGATCAATGTATGTAGTCTACTACTATGTTTGTGGAACTGTGAGTGAAAATGTGTTCGTTTTTTATGAACTCTGTTTACCATTTGATTCTTGTTCTGTATCTGTGTGTGTGTCTGTCGGGGAAAAGTAATGTTGATAGCTGGAATATTGTTGTTCTATTTCATGTGATGATGGTGTTTGAGGTGTTATCAGTTGGTTGTTGTGTATGAGGGACATGTTACTATGTATCTTATCTCAAGTTGAACCTTCTAGCTTCAGTTTCCCTTGTATTCTGAGTTTGGAAAGCATGGGGTATTGGCTAATAAGCAGGTGTTAGTGAGTTTGAGGTTTGATGAATTGTGTAGTGTAATTTTGTATGAAGGTGTTCTTAATTACTGTAACTTGTTAGTTTGTTTGTTACCTTAATTGTTTAATGTGGAGTCTTTGTTTTGGTTTTTTGGCTGCGTATATAGTTCAAGGATTTGGTGTCATGTGATGTAAGGAGCTTTAGTATTTGGACGTGTCCGAGTGTTGCTGGTTACTTTACTCCAACTTCTGAAAGTGAGTAAACAGCTTGCATATTGTATGCTTGCCTTCTTATATTCGACGAACTATTTGTGTTGAGTTTACTGCTTCCTTAGGGAATAAATATTTTGGAAAACATAAGAAAAGGGTAATTTACTCAAGTTAGAAAAGATGTTGAGTACTAACTGAACAGAGTATGTGTAGAACCAACTGCTTATGGTGTTGGTTTATGATAGCTGGTAATTAGTAGTTTGGTTGGTTAAAATTTAATTCCAGCTTTGGTTTAAGCAATCAACCTGTTGATTGGTGTTAATTTATTTACTCGTCATGCATAATTGCGCATAGTATCTTTAGGTTCTGAATTAATTATTACGTGCGCATGAAACTTGATATTGTGTCGATCTTGAGTATGTTTGGCTAGCATCACATTATTATATGAAATTATATGCTTAAGCGTTGTCGTCTTTGTAATTGTTGCTACTTGTTATGATTGTTGTTGAGGGGAAATTACGGGAGTTTTATAATTATTCTTGCGTAAAAGTTAAGTAGCATTGTCCATTTATCAGGATTACAAGGTTGCGTAGCTTACATGTTCATCCAAGGTGAGTGATTTCAGGCTTTCGGCATCCGGCCCTGTGAAAGTTGTTATCTTTTAAGCCTTCCTATTTTAGTACTTACTCCTGCCTGCTTGACTGCTTAATTGACTCTGACTTCGACTACGCGACGACATCCCGACTGACTACGACACGACTACTAACTATGATTACTGGCTATATGATTGTTATTGATCCTGTTGATCTATATTCTGGTTACAACTTGATATTCTAACCTGATTATATCATACTATTCTATGCCAGTTACCACTTGCTATTCCATCCTGATTATGTCTTGTTGTTCCACATGATATGCATTGCATGAAAAACGATTTCAAAAGCAACCACACTATTTTGGAAAAACATGGGAAACTGGCCTGGTCGACTTGTTCGAAAAATTTTATAAAGCGGTCTATAGCGCTACCTTTTCGGCTCCTGCTACTTGTTCGGACTATTCAAACGGTCCTATATATTCGGGTTGTGATGGGTTGTGCCTGTCATAAGTAATTCCGGCTAGGTCATGCCTCCACTACTTGTTTGACCAATACCTAATCCGTTTGGTCCAGCCCAAGACAGTTACTGTTACACTACTGTGAATCTAGCACCTTTTATGTGCTATGCTGCTTGCCTGTTTACGGTTTCCCCATTTTAAAAATTGCCTGATCAGCTTGTGGTGGTTTGCTATCTTGTTGCATTCATGCTCATCTTGATTCATGCTTGATTATCCTCACTAAATCTATATGACTTACGCGCTTCCTGTTTAAACTTTGATTTCCCAGGTATAGAGCACGAAGTGAGATCTGGGTAGACAGACTGACATTACACTTTGCTACCTATTCCGCTGCTACTGTATTAGACGTAAGAAATAACTGTTGACTTGTAAATTAAATTTGGGGTCTGTAATAATTATATGTTTTGATATATGTATTTGGGAGTTCAGCATAATCCTTGACATCCGGACCTCCTATTCAATAGGTGCTTCAGATACCGTGGTCAGAGGAATGGTTGTCTCCTATTCAACCATTCTTTCTGCTTTAGCCTGAGAATTAAAATCAAACTTAATGCTTAGAAATATTCTACAGAAGGGTGTTGGAAAGATATATAATTCTGAGATTTTCATTTACTTCCAGTTAAGAAGCTTAGAATCAATTCTTTTAAGAACCGGAGTGGTAACTGGCAACCTTTCTGGAGACTTGGCTAATGCAGCCATGTCTATTTCCATAGGTGCTATGGAGTTCACAACAATGTCGTCAGTCACCTTTTCTTCAGAATGAATCTCCACAATGGAAGGCTAAAAAACGATTTCTTCAGAAGTTTTTTCAACCTCTGGAATCTCTTGAGCTTGTGGTGTCACTACCACTTCAATTGCTTTCTCAGTTGGAGCCTGTTATAGAGACAATATGAAGTTATAAACACACAAGAATTCTTATAAGTACAAAATTGTTTCTTTTCAGAGACAATTGACTACCTGTTGCACAAGCTCTTGTTCTTGTGTTGTTGAGGTTGAAGGAACCTCTTCTTCATTGAGAGGGGTGGGTACAATGTCTTCCCCCTACTGTGATGTCTCCATAATATCCTGTAACAAAGGAAGTTTATGAGTAACAAGTTTAACATTTTACAAATGTTTCACAAGTTAGATATAGACTACTCTTGTTACATGCATATCTTCAGGCACTATGGCTTCTATAACATGGCTTGAAGTTTCTGGTACTTAGGAACCTGCTCAGATGCATGAATTTCTTCAGGAATCAAGTCTATTGGCAACTTGAATGTGGAAACAATGTCAGAATCTTCCATCATTCTGTCATCCACCGCCAAACCTTCATCTGCCTGTTGGGGTGTGACATCTTAACTGACCTTTATGGATTACATCTTCTGTAACCTTAGCTTTTTCGATCAGAGAAGCTGAGCTAGAGGCTCCACCATGAATCTCTATCTGTGATCTCGTGAGTACCATTTGAATTGGCACATCATCCTTTGAGTCCATGTCAAAGTCTGGGATAGACTCATTGATTTCTTTAAGCTCATTCACCTATAGCTCTGGGATCTTGCCTAAGCTCAAGGATCGCCTTTTTGAGCTGGAGTCCTTCTGGTCCGGAAGGGGTTGTTGGGCTTCAACATCTTGTGTCACCCTTTCTGGTTGAGAAGTGTCATCAATGAAAAGTTGTATCCTCTTCCTTGCCGTAGGTTTATTGGTCCTTGGTTTCTTAGAAATTTCGACCTCAACATGTATCTCTTCAGATACCCCTTCTCCCTGAGCAACCAACTCATCTTTGGCAATCTTTTTCAAGGCTTCCTCATGTGCGTGTCGGTACATAGTGTTGGTCACTGGGATGTACATGTACTCTCTGATAACAACTCCACATTTCTCTAAAATGTAGCAAATTTTAAGACCATAGTGTATATTTAACTTGGTGTCAGCACTACCTTTCGGAAGAATGGCCATTATTGTCCATCTCTCTAGAATGATCTGGTCAATTCCTCCCTTCTTGCCATCCAAGCATCTATGAAGGATGCTGCCAGCACATTCCAGTGCTCAAAGAGGTGTCTTGTTCTGATGTCTCCAAGAATGAAGAAGAGGGGCAGTCCCAATCTTGTCATTCGTTGCTTCTTCATACAACACTCTGACACTCGTATTAAGAGTCTTGTCACTCGTGTTAATCTCGAAATTTGTCCCATGATTCTTGAGACATAAGATTTTGCAGAATGAGTCACAATTAAGACGTATTTCTACACCTTGAACCTGAGATTTAATGAACGTTTCCTCAAAATTGTTCACTATCTTGGTGTAGACTTGGGAAGAATTGTAAAACTCTACGACATCAACTGGAGACAATCCAGTAGGAGCAGCACAGAGGAATTTCTTGATGTGAGCCTTAGATAGCATATTCACAACCAAGTTCCTGTATGGTGTGGAAGAGATAGCCACATTCAAATATTTTTCAACCATATGTGCTCCCCAATTCATTTTTGAGGATGGAAGACCAGTCCACTGGGTTGAAATTACCCAGCAAGCGTTTGTTCAACACATGCAAAACTTTTTCTCCTTGCTTTTTTTTGTAGAAGAAGCGGTCGCAACTGAGTTCTTGGATGAGGTTTTTCTGGGTGCCATCTCTTATATAGAGTACTTGGTAAGATTAGAGATGAAGTGCTTGAAATCGAGAGAACTTAATCTATCTTTTTCAGAAGACTAAACAAAAATATAGATGATTACAGAAGAAATTGCAGAAAACCAAGAGAGTTTTTGTTGTTTTGATGCAAGTGAAAATTTCGGATTTGGTAAAAGTGTTTGTTCCTTACCAGAATCTTTTATACATAGCAGGATAGAATTACATAGATACAATATACATATAAAATTCGTATGTGTATCTGCGTACATTGCATCAGCGTAGTATACGTTTCTACTTTGCATTAAATGCTAAGTGGACCATGACTGATTTTGCAACAGGCATTACTTGCCGAGATTTAATCTCACCCGTTGAGATCACACGTTTATTAATCAAGGGCTATAGTTGAATATCTTTGCAATGATATCAATCAACAAATTTTCCCGTGTCCACTTAATGAATTTTGGCAATATGTATCATAAGTCACTGTTAGTGTGACAGACTAGAGACCTTTGGTCTTATCATTTCATAGAGCAAGTCTTATTTTATGCTACTTATCATATAAATGATAGAAACACAAAACTCTAGACATATTTGACTCTCAGAAATATGTACTTTGTTGGACTATTTGTTCTCTCATACTACATGAATTCAAATGGTTTTCTGAATTCCTGTTTCAGAAATTACGACTAGATATTGACCCGTCCATAGTATCTGAGTTCTAGTTTTAATATACTTATGGACTATATACGAACCAGTCTTTCTGCATTCTTATTCCTAGAAGATCTTTCTGAGTCATAAGTCTCAGAAACCTTATCATCCTTCTTTTCGTGTAGGTTATATGAATACTCTCTTAGAGATTTAGAACGTTGTAGTTCTGTGGCAACTCAGAAGTCCCTTTCTCATTTTCACAGAGGACTATGCATTGATAGACTTTTCAGCCGGTGTAATTAATGCACTGTAATATTTCTTGTCCCGTAGCTTCAATGGACACAAGAGCCTTTCTGAAAGCTAGCATGCTCCTTGATTCAGTGATGCCATATGTTTAGAGACACGATGTGTGCAATATTTGCACGACACAATATGCTTTCTAGACATAGTTTATCTGAGGAGACTAACTCTTGTGTCTTCATCAAACTTGTGCAATCTTCAGTCTTCAAATCTTTGATTAAAATCCATTGCTAGGATCTTTCTTCATGGCAGGGATCGACTTGTTGATCTTGTTCATGCTCTTGTTGGGATTGACCATCTTGATTAGCTGGAGGTGGTGATTGATTTGATGTTGGTGGATACCACTAAGTAGAGTCCTTAGCAGTTGGAGTACCTTTTCTGGATTCTCCTTGTGCCATTCCACCTGTCCCTAGTGGACCATCATTATTATCATCAGAATGATCATTGTCATCACCGTCACCTCTTTCTGAACGATCCTAAAAGGAGTCTTCTACATCATTCTCGTCATATTCCTCCTCTTCATCGAATACCAAGTTAATTATCTCAGGAAATGTAAACTACTGCCCATTGAATTTCTCTTGCTCAAGAGGGATAAACTTTGAGCTTCTGGGGCAGCACAAGATTCAGTGCCATTTCCCGCTTGGTCACTTCATCCGCATCATTGAAGGCGCTCATCAGCTTCTTATTAAGAGAATATGCAAAGTCTTCATCCATTATTTCGTGAAAGGAGAACTCTGGGAAAGAACCATGTATATAGTTCTCCAAATCAAAAGCTCGTGCTCTCCTCTCTGGATTGTCAATCACCTTGGCAAGCTCCATAAGATCAGCTTTTCTGAGTTTTTGCCATTGCTTAAAACATTTGACATGTCGACTCAGGGTGATTGTCTGAAAGACTTTCTTCAGATCGAGTGGAGCTTCTACGTCAATTACTGGTAACATTTGAGCCTGAAAGAATCAGTTTCAAGTTAGTTTTATTCAAACTTACTTGTGGTTATCTGAGCTTATGAGAAGTTTAAGTTTCTGAGCATACATGTGTGTCTACACTAGGCTCATAAATTTGTACTTCTGGAGAAATCGGTGCTTCAGATACCTTGACTATAGGAGTGGATGCATCCTTACTTGATCCTGAGAACAAATATCAAACCTTAGAGATTTGGTTACAGAAAGGTGTGAAAGATAAGAGTTTCTAAGCATTCACTTACTTCCAAGTTAGGATTCTCAGAGACTACTCTTTCAAAAAACTAAGCGACTTCAAGCATCCTTTCTGGAGACTTGGCTATTGGAGCCTGGTCTATCTCCATAGGTGCTACGGAGGTTTCCAGATTTTCCTCAGCGACCTTTTCTTCAGTAGAAACCTATTAAGAAGTTTGATTAAGAAGTTTGAAAGAGTTCAAGAATTTCAGAAAGTTAATGTTCCTATTTTACATACCTCCGCTACAAAAGGCTCAGGAACAATCTCTTCAGAAGGCTTTGCAACCTTTGGATTATCTTGGACTTGTAGTGTTTCCACTACTTCAGCTTCTTTCTTAGTTGTTGCATATTCAGAGACATTGGAGTTAGACATATACAAGAATTTTCTTTGAATGAAATTGTTTCTTTTCAATGACAATTTATTACCTGCACATCAGGTTGTGTTTCTTGTACATTGGAGGTTGAAGGAACCTCTTCTCCAATCAGAGATGTGGGTGCAGTGTTTCCCCCCTGCTTTGAGGTCTCCATGAAAGCCTGTAACAAATGAAGCTTATGAGTAAAAAGTTAATCATTAAAAATGTTTAACAAGTTAGATACAAACCACTTTTGCTACCTGTGAATCTTCAGGCATGTTGGCTTTCCATGGCTTGAAGTTTATGGTACGTCGAACCTTTCCTCTGCTTGAACATTTTGAATTCCCAATTCAGATATTTAAGGAACCTGCGCAGATTTAAGAATTTCTTCAGCAATGAAGTTTGCTGGCAACAGAATTGTGGAAGCAATGTCAGCATCTTCCATCAATCTGTCATCATTCACCAATCCTTTTTCTGCCTGTTAGTGTGTGACATCTTCTACTACCTCTTACGGGATTGCATCTTCTGCAACCTTAGCTTTCTGAGGCAGTGAAGCTGAGCTAGAGGCTCCACCAAGAGTTTCCTTCCTTGATCTTGTAAGAACAAGTTGAAGTGGCACAACATTATCAGACTCTAATTCAAGGTCTGGGACTGATTCATCAATTAAGTTGTGCTCACTTGTGGATACCTCTAGCATTTTTCCGAAACTCAAGGATCTCCTTTCTGAACTGGAGTCCTTCTGAGCAGGAAGGATCTCTAGGCTTCAACTTCATGAGTTGCCCTTTCTGGTTGAGGAGTGTCATCAATGACATGTTGAATCCTCTTCATTGAACTAGGTTTATTGGTCCTTGGTTTCTTTGCAATGTGGACCTCACCCTGTACCTCTTATGCAGGTACTCCTTCACTCAGAGCAACCAACTCATCCTTGGCTTCTTGCTTCAAGGCATCCTCATATGCATGTCTGTACATAGTGTTTGTCACTGGGATTTTCTTGTGCTCTCTAAGATCAACTCCACATTTCTCTAAATTGTAGCAAATTTTTAGACCATAGTGCATGTTAGACTTGGTGTCTGCACGGCCTTTGACGATTTTAGGCTCAAACTAATTGACCATGTTCAAAAACATCATGAACAAGTACTTCCCCCAATTGAAGAGGTTTTCTCTGTTCGTCAGTTCCTTATGGAGAATGGCCATTATCATCCACCTCTACAGGCTTATCTGGTCAATCCACCCTTGTTTTCGTCCAAGCATCTATGCAGAATGCTGGCAAGCACGTTCCGGTGCTCAAATAGGTGTTTGGTCCGGATGTCTCCAAATATGAAAGATGAGGGGCAGTCCTCTATCTTGTCATTTGCAGCCTCTTCATACAATATTCTGACTGCAAAATTCAAATCTTTGTCCCTTGTGTTAATCTCCCTTTTATTCCCATGGTTTCTAAGACGGAAGATTTTGCAAAAAGCATCACAATCAAGATGTATTTCTACACCTTGAACCTTCGATAGAATGAACGTTTCTTCAACATCATTCACTATCTTGGTGTAGACTTGGGAAGATTTATAAAACTCCAAGACATCGACTGGAGATAATCCAGAAGGGGCAGCACAAAAGAATTTCTTGATGTGTGCCTTGGATAGCATCTTCACAACCAAGTTCCTGTCGGGAGTGGAGGACATAGCCACGTTCATGTACTACTCCACCATGTGCGCTCCCAAATTCATTCTGAGGTTGGAAGTCTAATACTCTGGGTTGAAATTACCCAACAAGCATTTGTTCAACACCTGTAAAACCCTCTCTTCTGCTTGCTTTTCAGCAGAAGAAGCGGTTGTAGCTGAGTTCTTGGATGAGGTCTTTCTAGGTGTCATCTCTTATATAGAGTTTTTGGGTAGGATTAGAGAAAGAGTGCATGAATTTGAGAAATGTTAATCTATCTTTTCAGAAGACTAAGCAATACTCAGAAGTTTAGGAGAAGGATTTGTAGAAAACTTAGAGAGTTTTTGCTATTTTGATGCAAGGTAAATTTTCGAATTTGATAAAATTGTTTGTCTCTTACTAGAATCCATTATTAGCAAGATAAAATACATGGATACATTTTTACTTTGCATCGACGTGTTAACTGTGTACATTGCATCGGCATGGTATACATTTCTAATTTGCATTAAATGCATCGTGGGCCATGATTGTTTTCTCAACAGGCATTTCTTGCCGAGAATTAATCTCACCGGTTGAGATTAAAATATTTACTCATCAAGGGCTCTTATTTAATATCTTGTAATGATATCAATCCACAAATGTTCATGTGTCCACTTAATGAATTTTGACAAGATATATCCATAAGTCACTGTTAGTATGAGAGACCAGAAAACCTTTGGACTTATCATTTCAGAAAGAAGATCTTGTTTTATGTTACTTATCATATAAATGGTAATAACACAAAAAACTAGACATTTGACTTTCAGAAGTATGTACATTGTTGCACTATCTGGTTTTCACATACTTCGTGTCTTAAATGATTTTCTGAATTCCTGTTTCAGAAATTTCCATTGAATATATGACCTATCCATAGTATTTCGAATCCTGAATATAATATACTTATGAACTATATACCAACCTGTCTTCCTGGATCTACCTTTCCAGAAGACCAAAGACTTTCTGAGTTATAAGTCTCAGAAACCTTGACATCCTTCTTATCAGATAGGCTTTCGGAATACCTGTTTTAGAAACCTATCCTTCCTTTTCTCTGTTCCTTTCCAACTCTTTTAGAGACTTAGAACTTCTCAGTTCTGAGGCATCTCCATTAAGCCAAGACTATTTCTTAAGGTTAAGAACCTGTTATCCTGGAGTGGCTTAGTGAATATATATCAACATGTTGATCTTCAGTGCCAAACTTTAGAATCTCTATATTGCCTTTTCCAACATGGTCTCTGATGAAGTTGTGTCTAACATCAATGTGCTTAGTTCTAGCATGAAAGTTTGGATTTTGAGTAATCGCAATAGCACTTGTGTTGTCACAGAAATTGGGAGTTTTCTAATCATTATGACCAAAGTCTCTGATTGTTGTTGTATCCATAAAATTTGAGTAGCACAACAACCAGCAACAATATATTCAACTTCTGTGGTAGAAGTAGCAATTGTGTTTTGCTTCTTGCTAAACCATGTGATAAGTCTAGTTCCCAGAACCTGACAAGTTCCTGGAGTACTTTTCCTATCAAGCATTGATCCAGCATAATCAGCATTTGAATAGCCAACTAAACTTAATCCACTTTCTTTAGAATACCACAGTCCACTTCTACAGTACCTTTGACATACCTTAATATTTTCATAGGAATGTTGTAATGTAACTGCATAGGATTTGTTTGAACTCTAGCACACACACCAACTGCATATTGAATATCAGGTCTGCTTGTAGTAAGGTATAGTAGTGAACCTATCAACGTCCTATACCTATGTTCTTCAATACTCTTATCAGATTCAGTATAAGTCATTTTCGTTCTATGCTCATAGGTATCGTAGCATTCTTTTCAGAAAGCTTAAGATTAAACTTGTTGAGCATATCTTTGCATACTTTGTTTGAATAATAAATATTCCATCATTGTGTTGCTTGACTTGAAATCCTAGGAAATAATTCAATTCTCCCATCATGCTCATCTAAAATTTGCTTTTCATGAGAATAGCAAAGTAATTACAAACTTGCTTGTCTTTAGATCCAAATATGATGTCATCAACATATAGTTGAACTAAAAGTAGTTTTCCATCATGAATTTAGGTAAACAAAGTTTTATCAACTTCACCTTTCTGAAAACCACTATCCAGAAGGTATTTGGCCAAAGTTTCATACCATGATCTTGGAGCTTGTTTCAGTCCATACAGAGCTTTCTGTAACTTATAGACCATTCTACTTACTGAGGAAACCTCAAAGCCTGGTGGTTGATCAACATAGACTTCCTCTGCAAGTTCACCATTTAGCAATGCACTTTTAACATCCATCTGATAAACTTTAAAGTCATTATGAGCTGCAGAGGCTAGAAATAGTCTGATTGCATCCAATCTTGCAACTGGTGCATATGACTCATCAATGTGTAGACCTTCAGTCTAGGTAAATCCGTTGGCAACCAACCTTGCTTTGATTCTGGTTATTTCTCCGGACTCATTCGTTTTGTTTCCGAAAAACCCACTTAGTTCCAATCACATATATTCCATCCACATATGGTACTAGTTTCCATACTCTGTTTCTCTTAAATTGAACCAACTCTTCTTGCATTGCAGAGATCCAGTCTTGATCCTTTAATGCATCTTCAATAGTATTAGGTTCAATGTTTGAGATAAAACATCCTAAGAGAGAATCAGCATTTTAAGCTATTTCTCTCCTAGTTCTAAAATCTTGATCAATTGGACCAATCACATCCTTTACGGGGTGATCTCTAATCCATCTCATAATTGGTTTTGAACTAGTAGGGTCATTATCTTCGTGATCAGAATGTGAATCACTATGATTATGACTTGATACTTCTGCAGTATCACTGATATTTGGTACTCTTGAAGTGCGGTAAATATCAGACACTTGTTCAGTGTTAGAGGTTTCTGGAATTAAGCTTTCAGAAAGTTTATTCCCAGAAAAGTGACTACAATGAATAATCTCAGTTTCTACTTCAGAAATCCTTAAAGGAAATTCTTCATCATGTCTAAGAATCATCAGGTTGTTACTAGGCACATCATGCTTTTCTTCGTCAGACTCTCCTCAATATTAATGACATGATGAATCTGTCTTCAGAATCCTTAATCAGGAGTTCCTTGAATCTGTCTAAGAGTTCCTCATCAAGGAGTATTTTTTTGTTTCCTTCATAGAATACTACTTGAACTGATTCTTCAATCTTCTTTGTTCTTTTATTGTACACTCTATAGGCTTTGCTATTCATAAAATAACCAAGAAATACACCTTCATCAACCATTGGTTTAAATGTTCTCAAGTATTTTTTCCCATTGTTAAGAACAAAACATCTACAACCAAACGCCCTCAAATGTTTGATATTAGGGGGTCTACCAACCAAAAGCTGATAATGAGTTTTGTCATGGTGTTTCTTTATCAAACATCTGTTATGAATGTAACATGTTATATTTATAGCTTCAACCCAATAAATTTTACTTATTTCAGTGTCATCTAGCATTGTCCTTGCAGCTTCTTTAAGGGTCCTATTCTTCCTTTCAGGAACACCATTTTGTTGTAGTGTCCTTACTGAAGATAGTTGATGTTTTATACCTTTCTAGGTACAAAACCCTTTTATAAACTAATTGACAAATTCAGTACCATGGTCTATTTTTATTGCAGATACTTTGTCATTTTTCATTTTTCAGGCTTATTCACCAAGTTTGGTATCTCCACCTAGCATCAGACTTTTATTTTAGAAAGACAACCCAGGTAAACCTAGAAAAGTCATCTAAAACAACTAGATCATACTTCTTGCCTGCATAACTTGACAGATGATTAAAAATGATCCATATGTAAAAGTTGTAGTGGTCTAACACAAGAATGTCTGGTTTAGGACTTGAAAGAAGTTTTTGATTGATTCCCCAATTGACAAGCATAATAGAGACCGTCCATACTGAATGTTGTTTTAGGTAATCCAACCACTAAATCTTTCTTGGCAAGCTTGTTCAGAGTTTTGAAATTCAAGTTAATCATTCTTTTGTGCCATAACCAGTGTTCTTCAGTGTGACCTGATTGACTCACCATGAGACATTCTTCAGTTGTGGCAGATGTCCAATCAGCGACATATGGACTTCCTTTCTGCCTAGCAACCAAGACTATCTGCTTTGACTCATTGTCAATCAATTTGCAGAATTTCGATTTGATTTTCACCAAATATTCCCTATCTGCAATCTAGCTCATTCTTAGAAGATTATATTTCAAACCTTTAACATGTAATGCGTCAGAGATCGTAAGGGCCCCAATTTGATGTTGCCAAATTCTATTGAAGGATTTAGTTCTCCTCCAGCAAACCTGATGTTTAGTCCAGTATCACAATCCCTATAATCGACCAAGTTTGCTTTGTCTCCTGTCATGTGCTTCCCACATCCACTATCAAATAGACATTGACCCTGGTGCATGACGTGTTCTACACAAAACAGGAAACAGGAGTTAGGTTCTTGCTTCAAAAATAGAACCACTTAGAGTGAACACTCTTCCTGTGGGAATCCGTTTCTTAATGAATCTCTTAGAAGAAGGTTTTTGTCTACTTGAAACATAAGGAAGAATCTTAGAATTATCGGATCTCAGATCGATCGTACATCTTGGAGTGATCCTTGGTGTTCCTCGTGGTGGCTTCAGAGACTTGTCAGCTTTCTGATATTGCTTTTCAGCAAGCTTGGTCTTTCTGACTAAGTTTCTTCTAGCCCTGACATTCAAATTTTTAGTGGCTTGGGATTGCATCCACTTCTGATAATTGCTATAAGCAATCCTGGCTCCTGTCATGTGCTTCCCACATACACTTTCAAATAGCCATTGAGCCTTAGTGCATGACGCGTTCTACACAAAACAAGAAACAGGAGTTAGGTTCTTGATTCAATAACAGAACCACTTAGACTGAACACTCTTCCTGTGGGAATCCATTTCTTAATGAATCTCTTAGCAGAAGGTTTTTGTCTACTTGGAACATAAGGAAGAATCTTAGAATTATCGGGTCACTGATCGATCGTCCTTCTTGGAGTGATCCTTCATGTTCCTCATGGTGGCTTCAGAGACTTGTCAGCTTTCTGAGATTGCATTTCAGCAAGCTTGGTCTTTCTGACTAAGTTTCTTCTAGCCCTGGCATTCAGATTTTTAGTAGCTTGGGATTGCTTCCACTTCTGATAATTGCTATAAGCAACCCTGGCTTTCCACCATCGTTCTTGTCCTTATTTATAATGTCTCATTAGGACCTTTCCGATGTCGGGATTACCAATTCCTTTTCGAGCACCACTGGCTTTCTGAACACAACATTCATTAGCCTCACTAATTTTTGCATCCTTCCTATATCCATAGAATGGCATAGTAGGAAATACACCCAAACTGGCGATGCTTCCCTTTCTAGTGATAGAACATTGTGGATGATCACAAGTCAATGGATCATGTTTCTTTTCGGAAACCTTTTCCACAATTTTCTTTGGGACTTGTTGTTCCTTCAAAGGTTTAGTCGCAATGGCTTTCCCTTTGTCAAGAATCTTAGCTTTCTGACCAATGTATAGACTTCTTCGGAACCTTTTGGTTGTCTTTTTACAAACGTCAACATTTCATCGCTCTTTTTCAGAGGGGTAGAATTACTTGATTGAGCTTCAAGTCTAAGTCCTCCTTTCTCTGAAGGATCTCTTATATATGATTGAACCTCCGTGAGAGTGTCATTACCTTTGACAAATAATTTGAAAGATACTTCTTTCTTTCTGAGTTCTTCATTTTCAATAAGAAAATTCTTCAGCTTCTCATTTAGCTCATTCAAGGCTAGTTCATGAGATTTTTCATTCTCTGATATTTGATATTTCAGAGCAGCTATTTCATCGTCTTTAATCTCAGATACCTTGGTCAAGTCTGAAACCTCTATTTCAAGAGTTTCTTTGCTTTCTTCTAGAATTTTGGTTTTTGATTCATTAACCAGATATTCTTTTTCATATCGATTAAGTTCTTTCTTGACCAATTCAAAATTCTTAATGCCGTCATCATCACTTTCATAGTACAAGAATTGTGATGTTCTTGTTACCTCATCAGCCATAAGACATTCTTCAATGTTGGACATGTCAGGACCTACTATTACAACAACTCCACACAAGTCGTTCTTCTTCAGGCTAAAATTGATAAGATCATGAGTTATCCCGCACAATTCTGGTGATGGTAATGTTGAGTCATCTGAATCTTCACTTTCTGAGTCCGACTCAATATCCAGAGCATCAAGTTGTATTTGGATCTTCTTTCTCTCTTCAGTAAGCAATGCCCGCTGAGTTCTTATGAATGTTCTTCTCTCCTTTTTGTCACCTGTCTTCAGCTTGTTAAAAGCAGGACAATCACATTTGATGTGACCGAGTTTCTGACAATAAAAGTAGATATCATTCCCAACTTCAGCAACTTCAGTGCTAACAGCTTTCTGAGCAGGGTTGTTCAGAGAGTTGTTCATCTGAATGTTCTTGTACTAATGATAGTTTGGGCCGAG
>JAYMSP010003820.1:0-18362 GCA_036897095.1 Plantago elongata
CGGTTCGTACCTGCCAGATTATTTATGCGTAGCGCTGAATTATTATTTAATATTATATATTAATTATAAAAAAATAAAAAATTCATAAAATTATTTTTGATTCTGCTTTAGTTCGCCTCAAATATCATCCCGGGTGTCGAATTCATATTTATCGAAATTTATTTACGAGCCATTTGGAGTCCAGAATGAAATAGGCTTATATTACTCCTATTCTTGTGAAGGATAGCATACTTAGATAAATCTGGAATGACATATATCAGGTTAAGGTGATGTTAAGTATGACTGGTTTGCTTGTTAAGTTCTTCTTGATCCCCTAACTTTTATTCTTACCTTTTAGACACAAGTCATCAAGACTTGTTGAGTTAGAAGCCTTCTTTGAGTCTATTTTGATTATCTGAGCTAACTGGGGGATATTTCTTGGTTTGTTTCTAACACTTCCCTCAACTACATTTTTGTGTACTTAGCTTTTGTCCTCATTGAGTCTATGGGAGTAGGAGGTGTGTATGGTTATAAGTTCATCAGTAGTAGTTTCATAGTAGATGTCATTGTCCTCTAGTATTATAATATTAGTCTTGTTATTATAAATATGACGGTGTTTATTATTACTTGTGTTTCTAGGCTTTGGTTATTCTCCGTAGAGGAAGTGTGCAGTAAGGTTTTCAGTATTGGTAGGAAGATTAGGTATTTTATTTGGATGTTTTATCTAAGTTTGAACTTATTTTTTAATTTGTTGAAATGGGATGGAACTTCATTAGACAGCAAAAAAAGAATAATACATTCAAAAAAAGAAGAGAGAATGCACAAGGAAAAAAAGAATATACCTTCTTTTAAAATAATACAAGTAAAACAACCATCCTCACATTTATTGTTTAACTTTTGCAGCTGGCACAATATGAATTATGTGATAGTGTTACCTACTTATTTTGGAATATCATATGGATTAATTGGAATTTTTTTATGTTGGGTGGGAATATCATTTCAGTTGCATAGATGTTTGTAGAAGATTGGAACAATTTTACAGCATCCTTTCTTCTTACTACATCCATTCAGCTTTTGTTAGAGATTATCTTTACACTATCAATAGTTCATAGAAGGAAAGTTCTTCCATTTCCTTGCACATTATTGATAATCTTGCCTCACTTTGCACTAGATACACTTTCACTTTACACTCACTCCATTTTTCAGCACACTGCTGGGAACTTATTTTACTATTGCAGGTCTTTAGCACTACATGTTTGATATGGATAAAGTCATGTAGTTTGAGGATGACTATATATTGGTGTTTAGGTTTGGATTATATTTGGTTCAACCTTTGGCTACAGGTTGGTTTCATTCTGGATGTAAGTTTTTGGGGATCTAATTCGGTACAACTTAGTAATGCGTCCAAGCGGTTATGTATATATATTACTTTTGTTCAATGGGGTAATCTAGAGCAAGCAGGAATGAAGAATATGGTACAAGTTTTGCAGTGTGATATTGTGGAAAGAATGTCTCTTCAGATATTAGGACTTCATCGTATGCATTAATCAGATTGGAGATTTACTCAAATTTTTATCATGATGCTTATTTTGTTGTATCTCAACCATGTAAAATCTCATGATTAGTCTTTTGCGGCCAAGTAGCTAGTTTAGCATTAGCTTGTAAATTATTTTGGCATAAGTTAGTATATGTTAGGAGTAGATCATGTGTATTATTCCTAACTAACTAGGATCTTTTACATCCGTTTGGTAATATATGGAGTTATACTCCACCTTTAATTAAAAAAAGAAAACGGGGAGAGATTGAACTTCTCTAGATGCTTTTACAAAGTTAAATTACAAATTAAAAGTGTTGGAATAGTTGAAGATATCTAAATAAGTTGATACAAATGTCTTATTTATAACCAAGGAAGGATAAATTATAATCCTAAGAGAAAAATTGCTAAAAACTACTGAAAAATCGTGGATTATGCTCCTGTCGAAGTCGTCTCACCACAGGGACTTTTCCAGTCTTCTCCTCACCGCAGTCTACCTAACAGTACGATCTTTCTGTTTTGCAGACCCTAGTGGACGCTGAGGCTTCCTTGGGGAGAGCCTCACCTCGGTGACACATGCGTTCGACAAAATTCTCTTTTTTGACTTTTTCTTCAACTTCCCTTCCTTTTTCCAACCTATATGTCACTTCCTAGGAATAGTACTTCTTTGGCCAAGTGGTGCTTCTAGAAGGTTGCTATTTGCACCTTCTTCCTCCAATTCCTTACCTATGCTCCCCCAGTTCCAATAATAATTTCTTAACTCCTTACTTTCTCTTGTATTAAGGTAAATTAATATTTTATTAGTTTTTGTGAGATGTTATGTTGGTAAAGTTGTGAGTGGATAATAAAGTAAGAGAGAGATTAAACAAATGATGATGAATTAGGAAAGATACATAATAAAAAAATTAGTTAGTAGGATAACTTTCCATTTATGAGTTAAGTTTATAAAGAAATGTCAAAAATGAAAATTATGAAGCTTAAAAAAGACCAGAGGGAGCATTAAAATAAAAAACCCAAATGTGACGTGAACAAGCAAAAACTAAAACATAGCTAAAAGACGTAAAAGGTATGGAAAAAAGGGGCTAAATAATGGAGTAAAATTGTAGCTCCCCGATTTTTTAAAATACGAATTAAGAAAAATACGGCTCGCGCTAGTTCTTGAGCTTTGGAATTCGACGAACTTAGACTTGTAAAATTAAAAACGTAGATCGACGACTTAACCGTCCCTAGACATGACATGTAAATTCTTGAAATAAGTTCGTGAACTAATAAAAATATGCAGCTGAATTAGAAATCATAAAATTTGCAACAATACGAAGTCTTTGAGATCATGAAACTTAAATAATGTCAAGAATCTTCTTGATATTGATCACTGCTCCAACAAGTATCCATGCATGTGCCGTGACTTAAGTTCCATCTTCATATCTTTTAAAGCTTTTAAAACTTGATTAATGCAATGCAACCTGAGACTTGACTTCACATGACACTGAACACAAGAACTTGATCTTTAACTTCTGAAAACTCTTACTTGATCTTGAACGTAAACTTGTCTTAAAAACGTTCCTAAAATCTTAACATGATCGTGAGTTCACTTGACATCGTAAAGTACATCCCCAGACGATGGTGATCGCTTAACATGGATAGCCACGATTTGCTAGTTGCCTAACCGATGATGACCGCTTAACTTGAATAGCCACGATTTGCTAGTTGTCTAGCCGATGGTGACCGCTTAACTTGAATAGACACGATTTGCTAGTTGCCTAGCCGATGGTGACCACTTAACATGATAGTCACGATTTGCTAGTTTTCTAATCGATGGTGACGGCTTAATTTGGTTGATCATGATTTGTTTAGAAGACCTTACTCGCCCTTACTTAACATGGCTTGAATCACACTTAATTTAACTTGAAATCATAAGTGATTTAGAAGTTTATAAAAGTCAATATATGCTCCCTAAACTTTAAACACATGAATGTATGGTCTAGTTTGTGAATACACATATACATATTATAAACATCAATGGAAATAAATCCGTAAGACATGGAGGTATATTAAAAAGCAACACTGGTGATCAAGAAATATTGGAGCACATCTGGACTGAACCAATTCATAAATATAAAGAACTGACCATTACTAAGAACCTCAACCATGTACAAACTATTGAGTAGTACATGCACACACACGTTCGATTACATATATACATATGCACTCCATTATTAGCCTACTAATCAGCAAGTCATTAACCAGAACACTTAGTTAAATACATTTGCTTAACTAAATACACTTGCAAGAAGGTACATAATGTCATCAACACTCACAAACACATATCATATAAAGATTTAAGAAGTAATTGACGTACTCAATAGCCGGGCTCCAGTGGAGTTCAATTATATTCATGAGAAATAGGCAAAACATGATTCAGTAGAAACTCAATTTAAGGTGATGAAAACGTTTAATAACTATTGCATAATTCAACAATATGAAATGAAAAACTTTCAATAATCACAATTTATAATATACATGGCATTCGACGACATGAACGTAAATGAAATCTTGCAAAAGTGACATATCATAACATCAATGATAATAACATCCTATAAATCGTAGATGCAAGTTCTAGGGGAACTTGCCTGGAACTAAACTATGTAAGATAAGAGAGCACCAGAACCACATCGACTCCCAACACCACAAGTATTGACCTTGGCTTGAAGAAATCTTGAAAGTAGAGAAGAGAAAGCAAAGAACATATGCTAGGTTTCTTTAAGCTTCTTTCCAGGTTTGAAACTGAAGAAGGATAATTGAATTGGCTTAATGGTGATTAATGGATTAAATGAAGGGTTTTGGGCCTGGCCTGGTAAAATAATGGGCTGTAATTAAATAAAATTCGGCTAAAAATAAGGGAGGCAAATGGTATACGTTCTACGAACTTCGCTTTGACGCTTGGTTCGTTCTAAAACGTGTAAGTTCGAAATACGAATTTTCAGGTTGTTACAAAAATATTGACTCATCATCGTTCAAAATTTAACGAGTATTATAAAAACATATATAATTAAAAATTTCTAGATACATTCATTATGCAAAAAGAATGTACAAAAATATATAACAAAATTGATTAAAGTCATTCATTTTCAGTAAAATAAAATTAAAAAAGAAAATGTAACAAAATGTTCTAATAGTATCATTTACTATTATAAATTATATATTCAAATTTTCAAGGTTTATAAGGTTATAAATCTAAAAATTATCTTATACTTTGCATCATAACTAATTATATACAAAATTTCTAGGTGTATAAGCTTGAAATTGGGCAGAATCCAACCCGAAATAGTATTTATGTACACGTACGTGTTGGGTACACCCGCCGTCCAAAACTCGTCCTGCCCAAAATTAAACCAACACTAAGATCCAATCCGGACACAACCCATACAAAAAGTACATACACCAATTTGAATTCGACCCGTATCCAATTCGACACATAATCCGTCTAAAATCTGAAATGGTCAAAGTTTTGTCCGGAGGTGGGATGGGTATTATTAAAAAAGAATGTATAAAAAAATATAAAAAGGTTATAAAAATATGTGAAAAATTATGTCCACAAAATAGATATAATATTCATCTAGGTCCTCCATTCCACTAATAAAAACTTACGCGAAAATATGTGAAGAATTATTTTCGTAAAAACATTTCTCCCATGTAGGGTGTTGGATTTGGAGAAGAAACCGAGTTAAAGAAGGAAAGGAAAAGAAATTTGTCGAAGGATTGACCAGCTAGAAAAGGAAATATACAGGTTTGGTTTCCTACTTAAACTGGGGATTAGTCACATGAGTAGTTAATCTCCTATTTGGTCTAATAGTCTTAAATCATGTTCTTACCCCGCTTTGGTTTCGACAATTGGCTCGGACCATGCAACTATATATACCCAGCTAGCATAATTATAATAGGAGAAAAACATTTTTGGTAATAAAGTTTTGGGGTCTGACACGCGCAATACAACGTTTGCTTTTACCGATAATTTAATCCTTTATTTTATAATTTTCGATAATTTTAATCTTTTAGTCAAAAAATCGACCATTGACCATGTTGACTACTGAACTGTCAACATTGTCAAACACGCTCTTTCAATTTGAACTTCTACCTAGATGCCATCTAATACTAGAAAAAAATAAAAACTAAAAATTTGATTTTAATTCAAAAAATAAAATAGAGAGTAAATAATAAAATAAAACTCAATAGAATTACAATAAAAAAACGAGAAAACGGTCAATAAAATAGCTTCTTCAACTCTAACATGTATATAATCGACCGTTTTCTCGTTTTTTTATTCTAACTCTAATTGAGTTTTTTTTTATTATCTACTCTATTTTATCTTTTGAAATAAAATTAGATTTTTGGTTTTCATTTTTTTTTAAATTAGGTGGTGAGGCGCGAGCCCATTTTCTTGGAATTTTGGGAGCATTTCTGCTTTTTTAGGAGTGGAAGTCCAAATTGAGAAAGAGTGTTTGATCATGTTGACACTTCATCATCAAACATGGTCAATAGTTGATTTTTCGACCAAAGACTAAAATTGACGGAAATCATGAAATATATGACTGAATTTACCGGCAAGAGAAAACGTTGTATTGCACGTGCCAGATCTCCAAATTTTAGAATCAAAAATATCTTTCAACCTATTTATAATATTTGTACCAGTATTGTACAGACCAGAATAATTAGCAAAGAGTTATAGAGTGAGGAGTGAAGTCAGAAATTTGCAATGGGTATTGCTAATTTTAAAATTATTATTTTTATGTGTAAACATTAACAAATTAATTTTTTTGAAAAAACAAAATTAATGGATTCATTAATATATAGTTTAATTATGTAAAAATTATCTTATTTATTTACCTATATCATATATTGGGTAGGTGTATCTATATAAATTTACAAAAAAAAGTTATATATAATTTATTTTGTTTGTTTGTTTGAAGGGTGGGTTTATAGCCTAAGTTTCACCTCCGCCCCTATATAGAGCTTAAAAGCAGGTAGTCTAGAGTAGCTTAGTAGTTAGTTGATTATTATTAAATCTTGAATATTAATTGATTAGAGTTTTTCAAGATAAGGGATGGATTCTAGCTCCAATATCACCATACGGGAGAATACCTAGTTATTAAATATCTAGCTTGTCACATATAGATAACAAAAGCAGTACCTAGATAACTATTCAAGCCTATATTATAATAAACATATCCATATTATACAAAATTAGGGCCGTTTATAAGAGTTTGGCAATGTTTCCTTAACTTAAGGTTGCCACTGACGTCGTTCCATCCATTTCCCTGATGAATTTGTTGCTCCATCTTCCCATTTTCTAGAGGTTGCCACTGACGTTCCATCCATTTCCTGATGAATCTGCTGCTCCATCATCCCATTTTCTAGAACTTCGACTCCTATCATAGTTGGTATGACAACATTTCGATCCAACACCCAAATTGCTAATCACCAGTCTCCATAATGGGAAAAGGCAACTCTTCCAATCTCTATAATGTCTCGATAAATACAATAACTAATGATACTTTAAAAGACACAAAACTTCTCCATAAATATCAATAAGAATTTGTAACACCCAGATAGAAGGTGGGCATAAACAACTAAATTTTCTCTTATTTCTCCTACCTTTCAAGATACTTGTACTCCTGCTTTTGTTACTCATATGGTTTCGACGATTCGAAAGCTGGAAGAGCTTGTTGTTTACTGCCCCTTTTCAAACACTGGCATTGCAATTCTGTCAAATACAGTGAACCACCCACCAACTTTGTTTGAATTTTCTGCTTCTTTACCTTTTTTTAGTGACCCCTCGAAACAACAACTCCAGGGAGAGATAGCCCACGATTTTTTGTAACGATTTTTATATACAGTGCCAAAATGATGATACAAAATTATCCCATCAATATAAATGAACCAAAAAATCATAAACTGAATAAGACACAAGTATTTATGTAGTTCATCAAATGTACCTACCTCCACAGGAGTAATAAGAGAATCTTTATTCATAGTGTTGGATACAAATATCATAAGGGTCGATAGATCAAGGCCCATATCCCTGGCTAGTGTGGTGATCTACTTTATATAGAGATTTGGGTTATTCTAATGGGCTTGTGTCTGACAAAGAACCATTGGACCTAGCTTATGGGCCTGAATATCATCTTGGACTTGTCTTTATCAAACCAGTTTGGTCCACTTCGTGGTAAAATCGATACGGGATGTTTTATGTTACATCAAGGTTCATGCATGTTAAAGGAGATACCTTTATATTAAATGTAAATCATATATAGGTTACAAGTTAAATCATATAATAATTACCATGCTCGTATGAGAAATCTTAACAACACGTGACCCAAGTGAAGGATTAAAGTTATTCATGTTATTCACGGATGGAAAAGGTACTAGAACTCTGAACGATAATTCATGTCATGCCATGTATATGGCCATCACAGGTCACGGTAAAACCTACGATGCCAAGTGAACTCCCGAATAAAAGATATCATGTCAAATTAACGCCAAGTCAAGTAATATTTAAAAGGTTAAGTTAAGTCAATTTATGCTAAGGCTCAAGTATAGGTTAAATTGCATTGCATTGAGCTAAGACTAAAAGATAAAAGATTGAACCCCTAGATCATGGCATCTGCAAGACTAATGCCATATTTGTAAATAGTTTTTAGGTGATAGATTGTAGCTACCAACTGGAACAGGGTATGGCATACTAGATACGTGATCATGGCCTACATCAGTTTATCATCACCATTGCTTACTTTCACATTTCAAATCATGCCTCATATATCACTCAAGAACTTTATTTTTTATGTGTGATTTGTAAATGTCATTAACATGTTCATGTTTCTGCATGTTCACGCTTTAGGTTTACGGATTTCATGACATGACCGATTGGTTTGTTTTGCATTGTTTCACGATTTAAGTTCAAATAAATTTTTAATCATCGTTTCTATAAGTTCACAAGTTACCACAAATTGTATTTTTATAATTCATCAATTTAAATTATGGGAGATACACTTTTTTTTTTACCTTGTGTAATATTTAATTAGTATTACTATAATTTAGTTTGAAAATAAGGACATCCATCCAATTAATCCTTATGATTGTTAATAAATAATAAGACTTGTTCTACTTCATTAATTATCTGTCCAAACAAAGTCCCAACCTGTAATATATTTATTCTTCTTCATTTCAACTGTGAAAACATGCACCTCACGTTCTGCTCCTAACATCTATCTTCATAGTTGAGGACAGGAATACAAAATCTAGGCTGTATTTTCCATTTTCCATTTCCCTATCTTTGTGTAGAATCATCAACAAACACAATTTCACCATTCTTGGCCTTTTCCTTCTCTTGTCCTCTAAACAAGAAGAAAATCCAGGGAACGGAGAGATCATTGTTTCCCTCTGTTCCGTTCATCGGCAATCGACCTTTTCTCTTGTGTTTCATAGGAACTATGGTTCGAGCCCTGGACCATTTCAAGGGACTTCATGATAATGGAGGGAGACAGACGAGGAGTATGATCATGGAACATAGCAGCTCCCTCTCCCCAGTTGACCATGATAGGCTCACGTCTAGGAGTCATGCCTCCGTTCCTTTGCACGATCATCAATCTGAACAGCCAAGAATTGGATCTGCGCTTAGCCGCACAGAAAATGTCAGGTCCCGGTTGGGCACTGATGGAGCCGGCTCTCTTGCAAAAGATAGGCAACATTCAGGCGAGAACATTCATCCATGATTATCTTGTCAGAAAAAGAATTGTTAGTACAAATTGTAAATGGAATTTAGAAAATGTTGCATTTAATTATGTGATTCTTCTTCAAGTCTGAATGAGAAATGATTTAGGGAAACTCTATCTCGACATTGAGAGTTTTATAACATCAATATCCCAGATCATGGAATTTTAGCATTTTAATATGAATGTACTTGTAAGGTACAGGAAAGAAAATAACAGATGACCGAATATTTCTAAGCCTGATTTTGTGCGGGACAAAATGCAGATATGGAATTGATGAAGGAAAGGTTTGCAAAGTTGCTCCTGGGCGAGGATATGTCTGGTGGTGGAAAAGGTGTTTCTTCGGCTCTGGCATTGTCAAACGCAATCACCAACTTAGCAGGTATGTAATGCACAGGACAATTCATACATACACAGTCTTTATTCCTGCTTTTCGTGAATCGTGATGAATCACTTTCTTACAAATGCAGCTTCTGCATTTGGTGAGCAAAAGAAATTAGAGCCTATGGCACCAGAGACCAAAGCAAAGTGGAGAAAAGAGATCGATTGGCTCTTATCTGTTACGGATCACATTGTTGAGTTTGCTCCCTCGAAGCAAAGATCAAAAGATGGAACCAGTATGGAGGTATGTCTCCCTCAAGTTTTGATCATGTAGTGTAACTCACAAGTTGTTGATATCATGTCATGTCATGCTTCAATCATATGTTCTTATTACAGATCATGACTACGAGACAGAGGACTGATCTCCACATGAATATTCCTGCATTACGCAAGCTTGATGCTATGCTGCTTGTAAGAAGAGTGTTTTGTTTTCCTTTGAAATAATTTCTGTTTTCAGTTTAGTTTTAAGTATAGTTACTCATCTGTGCTGGGTTAATAATGCAGGAGTGTCTGGACAACTTCAAAGACCAAAATGAATTCTACTACACATCATCCAAGGATGATGATGATTACCAGAAGAAAAACGCAAGAAAAGATGACAAGTGGTGGATTCCGACCCCTAAGGTTCCCCCAAACGGTCTGTCTGAGGTTACAAGGAAGTGGCTGCAATATCAAAAAGATTCAGTAAACCAAGTTCTCAAAGCGGCTATGGCCATAAACGCTCAGGTCTTGTCCGAAATGGAAATTCCAGAAAGCTACATAGATTCTCTCCCTAAGGTACATCAAAATTATTTAACCAGTAACAAGACTAGAAATTTATGGAGTTGGTGAATCATGCTTAACGGTTTTTTAACAGAATGGAAGAGCAAGCCTTGGAGATTTGATATACAAGAGCATTACAGACGAGTTCTTTGATCCGGACTATTTGCTTTGTAGTCTGGATTTGTCATCGGAACATAAAATCCTGGATCTTAAGAATAGGATTGAGGCATCAGTTGTGATCTGGAAAAGAAAAATGAACGCAAAAGACAACAAGTCTTCTTGGAGCTCAGCTGTTAGTATGGAGAAGAGAGAAATGTTTGAAGACAGAGCAGAAACAATCTTACTCATTCTGAAACATCGGTTTCCTGGAATTCCTCAATCTGCTCTCGACATAAGCAAAATCCAAGAGAACCGAGTAAGAAATCACCTCAACAAACAGTACCCCCTTTTATACATGCTAGTATACATAAAACATTTCTGTTTTTAACTACTTGTTTGGAGAATTTATCGTTCCTTGGTCATGTAGGATGTGGGGCAAGCGATTCTTGAAAGCTATTCGAGAATCATAGAAAGCCTAGCATTTACAGTCTTGTCAAGAATAGAAGATGTCATGCATGCGGATTCCCATGCGAGAGATCCTGCTAGTGGTGAACAGAGGAAACCTCCCTTAAAAGAGCTTACAACAATCCTTATCGGGTCAGAGAAACTCAATGCTAAAGAAGAACTGGAGAAATTGAATTCAGCAGAAGCACCTGGTTCGATGACACTGCTTGATTTCATGGGATGGAACATGGATCAGGGAGATGTGGAAATGAAGAAAGATATCCAAGATAATGCAAATCTCCGCAAACCACCCCAGATCATCACAAGCAAGAGAATGTCCTACCTAGATAATTTGGCTGCTTCAAGAAGTCCGACAGCCCGTCACTAGTATTACTCAATGCTAAAGAACTTTAACTGAAGAAATGGCTAACTATGCAGGACTCACAATGAAGATCGGCTATGTTGTCCATGTAAAAATGGCAACTCTAGGAGTTTATATCAGTTTATAGTTTTCCTTTTTTTAATAGGAAGAACTTGATAGACGAATTATAATTGGTGTACTTTTAGATGTCCCAGAAGCCGTGACTCATCACCATGGTACCGCTTCAGTTCATCATGCTTAGGTTGTTCTGTCAATTTAATCAGTCCATACACTACACAGATGAAAGGCTTAATATACTCGAATGCCTCTTGTGTATTAATATGTGTATGTGTATGCAAGTACTAAGTGTATGTATGAATGCTATACATATGCAAATAAACAGTACAACATTCTTATGTATTGTTACATGCTATGATAAATTTATGTCTGGCGAGTCTCAAGCAAGTAATCAAACATTTTAGCAGCATCGGGTAGTTTAAGTTAACAGGTTTCTATGGGTGCAAAATGTTGTGATCTAAAAAGTTTGTAACCTACAATAAATTGTGCATCATTCTTATGCATCATTTTAAAAATCAGCAATAGACAGCTTTTAGATTGTTTATGTGATTAACATTTTCGATAATTGCTACCCTCCTCCAGTCAGATTACAAATAGGCATTGAAAAGAACAATGCTGCATTTCAGCTCAGTGTGTGCCCCAAAATAACCATCTAATTGAAGAGTTGGTAATGATTAACAGTGTGATGGTATTACTTACAATGTAGCAGGACTAATACAATGAAACTGAATAGGATTGAAGAATACAACATACATGATATTAGATTTTTCCACGAGGACCAAGCTTGGGTGGGAGTTGAGGGCCCTTGACAATAGGTAGAACGTCCCCAGTTGCCTGTGAGCTTACATAAGCAAGGGTGGATCCACCTCCAATTATCAAGAACTTGAGCAATAGGCCTCTTTTGGTGAATGGAGCAGCAAATGTCTCAAAGAACTTGCTCTACACAAACATTCAGTAAAGTTCCATTATCGTGACATGCCATGACAGCCTTGTTTATTATTATCTCAAAATCAATACAGACCCCAGAAACCAACTCATGCCTAAAATCTCGTATGGAATCAACAGAAGATGAAATGAATACACGGAAGCTTCACACAGCCAGAAATAGAAAGCAAAGAACATAAACATTACCATCAGCCACCTGCCTATAAGTTGTTACTTAACATAAACTGATAATAAAGGTGAACAAGAAAAAACAGAGTCCCAATGATTGAACTGTAAGGGATAAACTAAGTATCATGTAACATCCCACAACGGTAAAAGCAGATGGTATATATGAAGACCACCCCTCTCACATTGATGTCATCTTGGGTGACTTGAAGAGCAAATCCGTGGTGTTTCCGACCAAAGCGGACAATATCATATCAACTAGATGTAGTGATCGAGTCGTTACATATCATAACATGTAATTCTATGACACCCTAATCATATACTACAACATAAACAAATACTCACTCCGTCCCATAGAAGCTAGCGTCCCGACAGAGTTGTCCACTCATTTCTTTTGTCATTTTGGGAACAAGATAATTTTATATCATCCACTATTATTTAAAAAGTCGAAAAATAAATTGAACAATCAAACCAACTACTAATAAGGTTAACCCAATATTACATGAAGTATAAGTGGATTAAAAATGAAGAAGCAGTCGAAAATACTATAGTTGTGTAGTACCTGAAGGGGGTTGTAAGGTGAAGGGGCATCAGAACCATACAAGTCCCATTGTCCGGTGGTGTTGCCGATATCCTCCAAATCAAAGTAGACACTCTTGTCACCATACTTTGCTACCACAGCTCCCCTTCTACGACATGTCCAATCAATCAATCCATCAATATATAATAACGTTATTCTACTTAGTTATATTTTATACCACAATTCAGTTTAGAAAATTATAATTAAATACAATAACCTAACTCATTCATTTTGACAATTTAAAAAAGCTATTGAATATTTTCTGAGAATTTAGAAAACGATTCAAACCTGAACTTGGTAGGCTTGTTGGACACACGAGCAGGCTTGACCTGGAGCTTAGTTCCGGTGAAGGAACTTCCGGCAAGGCCCTTGACGGCGGTGTGTGGTGCAGCAAAGGTTGCGATTGACGCCATTTTCCTTCTTCTGAGGCCTGAGCTCTCTTATCAATCAGAATGTTGATTATTACTGATTATTGTTTATTTATTATTGGCAACCTCAGCTCAGTTATTTCATTGGATACTGGGATCACACGTGGCAAACTCCACTTGCTTTCACAGATTTTGGATTCGATTTCATAGGTGACACGAGGGATTCAGTAGGATAAGCCTATCTCTCATCTGACTTATGGGCATAATATTTTTTTGATTTGACAAGTATTTGACTCGTTTAATTAGGTAGGAATTATAAAGACAACTCCTTCGAGTTCGAGAGGTAACTCTTATTGTAATATTGTAATTCACAGTGTAGCACTGCATTTTACATGTGACTTACAATTGTCCTAAAATTCAACATGGACCATTTTTCACTCGGGGCTGTCATCCTTGTTTTTTTACGCAAGTTTACCACCCTCATTTGGTTCTCTTTTTACACGAATTTGCCACCTCATTTGTACTCTTTCATTCATTATTATAATTATCGTTTCGTTGGCAATGTAAATTTTATTAACGACATTTAAATTTAGAGGAAATGTTTAGAGATGTATGAATATGACAATCCCAAAACACCTCCTTGTATAATTTCATATTTCCTTTGGAAGGTTAACCTCTAGGGTCAAAACGCATCCAAAATGATTTATTTACCGATCTTAAATGTTTAGTTAAGTCCTTGAAGTCATTCGTATGACGAACTCTGAATTTATGTCCGGTTTATAAAATACCGATTCTTGCAGTTTGATAGTCTTTCGTTGCATAATACTTTTCAGTAGTCAAAGTTTCTTAATTCTAGTGTTTCTATCTTTTGTATTCTAGATTATATTGTAACAACCCGAAAATTCATCACTTCGATTTTACGTGCTTTAACACAAATCAGAGCGTCGGAGAGTAGTTCGTAGACTTTGAATCTTTTGCCCAAACTTTTATTTTTTGTTTACAGCCCAATTCTTCACCCTTGGCCTAATCAGTTCCCCTAAAAAGCCCAAACTATCATTTAAACCTCAATTAATTGCTTCAATCCGTTTCTTTTAGATGATACATACATCTTAAGATTTGTGTTCTCTCTTCATCAACGTCTGTTCACATTTGATTTCATTAGCAGAGGCTTCATCGTTCTAAGAAATAAGCCCTACTTTCGGTAAGCAAAGTTTTGTATGTTTTCTCTTCTCCTGTTTCTCCTCCAACAGACCCTAAAGTATACCCGTTATCTTTCTTTGTGGCGAAATGAGAAGCATGAACGACAACAAGTCTTGATATTGTAGGAGCAGCTCATTCGTTCTTCATTTATCGATTTTGTGGTGTATTTTTATAAGTCAAGTTCCCCTAGGACTTGCATCCGATTAATTTATTTTGTTAATTATGATAGATTACGTAAATAGATTAGAATATTGATGTAATCTAGCTAAGTAGAATTAGATTCCTAACTCTAGTAGAATTAGTTAGAGAATTTGTACTATAAATATTCAACTAATCATGAAGAGAATCACATAAACCATTATTTCATGGTATCACGTTAGGTTGTGTATCTCTTCCGCTGGCAGCTCTAACGACTTACCTCTCGATTACCTTCCAACCTCACATCACGAATGTCAGCCTGACCTTGATCGATTATTGTTTTCTTTACTCATCAATAGCTTTTTGTCATCAACTCCTGCAACTGCCGTGACTTCTTCCCGCAATGTCCGTGTCTTCAAATACGTTCAAACTAGTGTAATACCCAACATCACACATCGCTTGAAATAAAAGGTATATATGTAGATCACTACTCTCCTATGGTATGAGGTCTTTTGGAAAAACTCGAAAACAAATCCATGCGGGCTCCGGCCCAAAGCGGAGAATATCATACTGAGTGGTGGGACAATCATGTGTAACCTTGATGGTCATACGGGCCGGGTCTCGGTCCAGTAGTGGTCGGGTCATTACAAATGGTATTAGAGCGGGAGTATTCGAAATTGTAGGAACTAAGTGCCATGCGGGGCAAAGTGCTACATTGTATGTGCGGTGGGAGCCACATCTAGAGTCCTGCACGGATGGTTGGTCTCGGGACAGACAGTGACCCCCAAGAAGGCTCAACAAGGACGTCGAAAATTTAAGGGGGCTAGATTGTAATACTCAACATCCCACACCGCTAGAGAGTGAAAGGGATGAAGGGTATATATGTAGAACACCACTCTTCAATGGTATGAGGCATTTTGGAAAAACCCAAAAATAAATCAGTGCGGACTCAGACCCAAAGCGGACAATATCCGTACCGAGTGGTGGAATAGTCATGCGTAACTTTGCCGGTCCAATGGGCCGGGTCTCGGCCTGTAGTGGCCGGGTCGTTACAACTAGACTCTAAGGATGTGAGTGAATATCTAGTCTAGTGTGTACTCAAACTAAGTAGGATCCTTGTATTTATAGATTTACATTAGGTATACAAGGATCCGTACAAATCTTCTACATGCTTTCGGTTTCTTCCATCTTGCTAAGGTAAGATCTTGATTCATAATCTCCTTCTATGAATAAGATACTTATCTTTTAATTTGTTTCCTTATCTGAGTCTTCTTTTGATTTCCTTCATTATTCCTTCTTTTACCTCTTTGATTCTTTTCGATCTTTCTTCTGTCCTTAACTTGCAAGAAACATTGAGAACACAACTGTCGAACTAGGTTAAAATGAATAAAGGCAATGTTCCTTATATATCAAGCTGAAGCTTGTTGTATCTGATAAGGATGTTTAGTGAACTGTTGATGTAGCATCGTATATAAAAACAGTGCACTAATAGAGGTGGTGATTTATGAGCAGTGTCTTCAACTTGCTTTTCAACACTTGAAGCCATCTTTCCTTGTGTTATACCACTAGTCCTTGGAGTAGGACTATCATCATCATTTATAATCCCTATGATGATCTGAGGGAGGTTCTTGTAACTCATTCTCATCTATCTCTTCCTCATCCTCAAAAACTAGATTTATCACATTTGGCAGTGTGATCATTTGCCCATTAACTTCTTCCTGTCCAGAAGGATAAACAATCAGAGACTTGGGCAAATCAGGTATAATGCCATATGTTTTCAAGTTGTTTCATCAATAGCTTCAAAGTTTGCAACCAACTTGTGTACAACTTCTTCAGAGAAGTTTTCACACATCACAGAGGCAAAGGAGTATCGCTCTATGGGGAATAATGCATGGATGTAGTTTTCCAGATCCAAGGCTCGTTCTCTCCGAACCTGATGATCAACAACCTTGACAAGCTCAGAAATTTCCATTATGTGGAGCTCTTGCAAGGTCTTGAAGCACTTAAGATGTTTGTCAATGGTGTGCATCTTGAAAAACCCCATCAACCCTTCTGGTGTATGGGTTTGTACACTAGTTGAAGCATGAAAGAAAGAAGTTTGATTGTGAGTAATCAAAACTTTCACGGAAACTTGAGTTCGAGTTTGGTTTAGTTTCTGAAATACCTGAGGATTAACTTCATGCTCAGAAAGGTCCACCAAATGAATTATGAGGGCCTCAGATTTCATGTTGTGAGGTGGAGACTTGGAAGTCTGGTCCTCAACAACCTATCTTTCCGCTTGAACTTAGGGATAAAATTAACACCTTAGTAATGGGGTTCCAAAATGTTGTTCTAAAAACGATTAATGTATTCTGAAATGTCACTTACCTCCAGAACAAGAGGTTGAAAAACATCTTTCTTAGAAACCTGGTTGGTTTCTAGAGTTCTTTCTGGTGATATTACCGTGGGGGCTTCATCAACTTCCATTGGCACTGGGGTGGTCGCAACTTCAACCCCTTGTAAATCTACTTATTCTTGAGCCTAAGAAAGTAGACAAAGTGTGATTAAGAAAAGACTTGTAAATTTTGATAACCAAATTGAAGAATGTTTATTGCTGAATTTAACAAACCTTCGAAGTTGAAGGCTCATCAACATTGTCTTTAGAAACCTAGTGGAGCTCTGGGTTATCTTCATGAACAAGTGATTTTTCCACCACTGTCTTTTCTTCCTTAGGAGCCCGTTTAGAGACAGATAATAAGTTAGTTACACTTATTATTTTGACAAGTATTAGAGAAATTTACACTTGTTCAGAAGGCAATTATACCTGTGGAACAGGCTTAGCTTCTTTGGGTGTTAAGGTATGGGGCACCTCAATTTCTCTTTATGAGGCAAGCTTTCCAGCTTCCTCTTCAGCTTGTGTCTCTAATGTGGCCTATAACAAAGAATATTTATGAGTGAAAAGTTAAACAATTAAAATAATTTTACAAGTCAGATTTAGACCACTTTGCTACCTGAGGTGCTTTAGAAGGTTGGACTTGAACTTCTTCATCTCTGAAAGGTCTCTGGCACTTCAGACATAACTTCCCCTAATTGATCAATCTGGCCTTCTTCCTCAGCTTGATCCCTCTCAGAGAGTTGGGGAACCTGCTCACTTTCAGGATTTCTTCAGCATTCAAGTTTGTTGGCAACTTAAACTACCTTTGATCAACAAACATAGTTGGAATATCATCATTCTTAACCACATCTTTCAATCCTTAAAGTGTGGAGGCAATTCAGTATCCTCCATCACTTGGTCATCCTCATTCAAAGAGTCCTTAATGAACTTGAGGGTATCTTGGATAGCTGTAATTGTTGCTTCTTGTGTATCTATTATGATCTCAAAAACTGTAGTGTTTGGTTCCTTCTCAGAAACCTCGCCTCTTTATGCAGCATGTGAACCATATACCTTCTTGTATCCTTGGTTCTTTTACTCTTTAAAATTTAAGCCAGTGGCAATGTATCATCATCATCATCATCATAATCATCTGCGGTAGAAACCCAATGGTCCATGATTCCAGCATTTTCTGTGGAGAGAGAGAGAGGG
>JAYMSP010003821.1:0-18358 GCA_036897095.1 Plantago elongata
TTTCCTTCTCTAAATGTTCATTATGGATGTTTAATGATCATAGATTATTTTTATTCTTTATTCTTTATTCAGTCGAATTACTTTTGGTTTCAGACACAAAATTTACAGAAGCTCTGATTAATGTTGTCGTCAAGAGATTGGAATCTCTAAGTGTTACTTGTCATCCAAAGCAGCCTGCTACTGCTACTTCCAAGGAAAAAAGTACGAATGAGCGTCCCATTAAACATAAGAAAGTTAAGATGCCAAAGATTCCTGTTGATTTTGATAAAGAGACCCTAGCAATTTGGAACTTAGATGAAACTGGCAATTGGAATTGGGATAAAATATTGAGTGAAAGTAATTTGCTAGAAGGAATTAAAAATAATCGTACTGAAATTAAGTTGCTGGAGTATAAGGAGCATGCTGGGACTGAAACCAAGTTGGAGGAGGATAATGAGCATGCTGACAGGGCGGAATTTTTGGGAAAAAATGAAATCATGTTGTTGGAGGATAAGGAGCATGCTGACAGGGCGGAATATTGGAACAGAGACAGAGAAATTTTCAAAGGACGAATAAGATGGTTCCTTCAGTGTATGGGAAAATTCCAAGGTATCTACCACCCTTCCTTCTGATTTTGTATTTTTGAATAGTTTGCCTGATAATTTCCTTGTTCACTTGAACATTTATTTGTAATACCAGAACATGTATGTAGGATATATTGGCTGAAGGGCCAATCCATGATTATATATGCTTACTCTGTCACTTGTATTACTAACTGGGACTCTTATACGGTTGATCTCCTTCTTCATCCCTCAATCCGGCACGATTCTCGGCTTCCCACTCTATTGATTTAATTTCTTTTCGGGATATGAATCTATATGTCAGCATATATTAGTTAGTGTAGCATGTATTAGTGTGATAGTTGAGAATTCTGTAATGGATTTTTCTGGTTAATTTCACTTCTTTCTCCGCATATTTGCTGAGCAATGTGATTTTGTTGACCTTGCTGTGTTCTTTTCATGCAGTGGAATAACTAGTTAACAGACTACATCCATGTTGACTGGGTTTACCCATTCTCAAGTAAAAAAGTACTTTTTTTTACATTCTGTAAGTACAATTTTACGTGTATATGATCTCATGTAAAAAAAGAATGGATGAGTTGTGTTGCTATTAAAAATGTCGTTCTAGGATTTTAAACCAATTATATTGTCTGCAAATTTGGTGAAGTGTTAAATTCTGCGTTATATTGATCAACTAGATATAAATATTGTGCGCATCAATTTTTAGACTGATAAATTCGCAAAGTACTTGGTATGTAGTCCATGAAGAAACGAAATTTTGTTTTCAGGATAAAGATGTTATGAGATAGCCTCTGTTAAATATATTTGACATATAGTGATTGCCAAATGATCAGAAATTTAAACTTATCTTTGTTATCATTGCCTTTTTACTCCTTTACTTGGTACAGTAATAATGCTGCCTGGCCTATTCACTGGGAAATTTGACGGCTCTTTAGATCAGTACTACTCTTATGTTTATGTTAATATTGGCTCTTTAGATCAGTAGGCTTTACTTGGTGAATTTAAATGTTTTTATTATTGCTTGTTTTGCTTGAATCAGAGTTTTCATGTGCTAGATTGTCTGAATTGAACAAATCTTATAATCTGTATGCCGCCCATCCACCAGTAAGGGTCACGTATTAGATTCAAGCTGGAGCTGGAAACTACAATGTTGTCTTCTGTCAGTACTGTGGAATTATGAGTTCAAATCTATTTTCTCTAGAAAAAAAAGAAAGAAAACAAAAGGAAAGAAAGTTCGTCATGCGAATGTGGTTGAATAAGTTTTTCAATTAATTTCAACTAAACATAGATTAGATTATTTAAGATTAGATATACTGACACTAAACATGTTTTTATATATCTAACGACTAAGATTAATTTCATGCTATGAAACGTGCACCACAGGAAACAGAAGATTCAAACTTTGGAAAGCATCAGTGGTTGACTCAATAGTTGGAGTCTATTTGACTCAAAATGTTAGTGACGTTCTCTCCAGGTAAATTATACTTAAGTTTCGTGAATAGTATAAAGAATGATACAAACAGATTGGCAATTAACCTTTGTGTTTGTTGCAGTTCTGCGTTTTTGTGTCTGGCTGCAAAATATCCTCCACCGCCTAAGTCAACTAGAATGAATGCAACCTTATCTTTAACCTTAGATGAAGTAATTCTTGTGCATGAAACAAATGAATCGGTTATTCCGGGTCCCTCATCCATCTTCAATACTTTAGATAGGGTTGAAGCCGAGGGTCATAATACTTCCTCCCAGTCTCCAGTTAAAACCCCTCATAATGCTTCCTCCCAGTATCCTGCTGAAACCAACTGTGGTGACAATATTTCGTCACAATCTTCAGTTGAATCGAACACTGGTGATAATGGTCACTCCCAGTCAAAAAGAAAGAATGGGAAAGTCAAAGACAAGCGAGAAAATTTAACTGATTGGGATGAGTTGAGGAGAACATTTCAGTTGGACCAGGATAGCGACGTGACTAATGCTGTTGATTGGGATGCAGTTAGATTGGCTCCGGTTAAGGATATATCTGATGCTATTGCTGTCAGGGGCATGAACAATATACTAGCTGAGAAAATCCAGGTAAAATATTGCTACATGTGAAAATTATTTTAAAATTGATTGCAAAAATTTGTTCACTCATACTTTCGTATTTTGTAGCAATTTCTTAATGAGTCTTTTAAAGACGGCAGTGTTGATCTAGAGTGGCTAAGAAGAGTTTCTCCAGCAAAAGCAAAGTAAGAATATGAGAATGGTAAGTTAATTGTAAATCCTTTTGGTCCTCACTTTGCTGGGTTTTTTATTGCAGGGAGTATTTATTAGGCTTAAACGGAATTGGACTGAAAAGTACCGAATGTGTCCGTCTTTTGGGACTTCACATGGTTGCCTTCCCGGTAAATTTCATTTTATAAGTAGATTACAATGGTAATTGATTCAAGTCTCACTCTTGTGAATATTTTGATGCAAAAGGTCGATGTGAATGTTGCTCGAGTATTGGTGCGTATTGGATGGGTTCCATTGAAACCTCTAGACGATAATATTCCTTTTCATCTTCTAAATAGGTGAGTATTTTTATTACACCGAAAACCATATACTCAACTAGGCTAGAAATTCAATCTTAAGCATAATTTTTGTGCAGTTACCCGGATCTTGATTCTGTCCAAAAGTATATATGGCCCCGCCTGTCCAAACTTCCATATGAAATATTGTAAGTAGAACTTTTTGGTTGATATTTCATTGTAGTTTAAAAACATTAAGTTACAACAAACAACATATATGTTAATTTTCTCTTGGAACATTTGTGCATTTAACGTTATTTATTATCTTGAGCAGATACATATTGCATTGTCAGTTGATCAAGTTTGGGAAGGTTAGATTTTTTTTTCCTTCATCCTTTGTAGCAATTTGTTTTAACTATTTTATGTTCAAATCATAATGGTATTTTATGTTCAAATCATAATGGAAGGTATATTAAACTTGTACAGATCTTTTGTACAAAGAAAAATGAAAATTGTGAAGCTTGTCCAATGAAGTCAGGTTGTAAACATTATCAAAGTAAAAAAGAGGCAGAAGTCAGAAGTAAAAAAGAGGCAGAAGTCAGGTAAGGTTATCATTTTTATGTATATATTTTACTCGGCACCGAGATATTATTTGATTTTCTTTTTCTCTATAATATAAGATGGATAATGTGAACTCTTACGCAGATAAATACAAAATTTTATCTCATATAGGTCACGAGATAGGTCAGGTGATTACCGTGTAGAGACGCCACGATCTCCAGAGCCAGATTACCGTGTAGAAATGCCATCATCTCCCGAGTTTGCTCCAGATACTTCAAGTAGTGAAATTCAATTATATAATCATGACGATTTTCATGTTCCAACAAATCAATTAATCCAGCTACATGACCTTGAAGACTTTACACTCGCAACAAATCCGATTCAAGACTTTACACTCGTAACAAATCCGATTCACAGTCCCATGCTTAACCAAAATGTGTTGTGTACAACTCACACAGTGTAAGTATATAGGATATAGTACAAATGTATATTTGTCTTTCATGTTTATATATGGATATATAGGATATAGTACAAATGTATATTTGTCTTTCATGTTTATATATGGATATAGGATATAGTACAAATACATATTTGTTTCATATTTCAATATTTATTGGAGATGAATAAATATATGTATACTAATTGTTTTATTTCCTTTCAGTTTTGTGCTTCCAGATTCACACCGTCTTTTGACAAAGGTTAGCCTATTCTTACTTTTCTTATTATTACTATTTAGTAATCCCTTTATATTTTTAATGTTAATCATTTCTTTTGACAAAGGTTAGCCTATTCTTACTTTTCTTATTATTACTATTTAGTAATCCCTTTATATTTTTAATGTTAATCATTTATATATTTTAATGTAAATAATTGATTTCAGTTTGATTCACGAGAACCCGGAGATCCTTCTCCTTACCTCCTAGCAATTTGGAACGAAGGTATTTATATTTTTAACATTTAATCTCCATACCTCCTAGCAATTTGGAACTAAGGTATTTATATTTTTAAAAATAAATGTTGTAAATTTAAGTGTGAATGTATTGATATTCAAAATATATGTGCTGGATAAACTATTATAGTTTTAGTTCTTAAATTAAATGATTTTCTAGTCATCTAATTAAAATTAAATTATGATTTTCTTTTACAGCATTACTATGCATGTCACTTTGATATTTTTTGTGATTTTAATTTATGTAGGAGATTGTGGTGAAATTCATCCAAATCAATCAAATCAATTTGATAACTCGTCAAGACATTTTTTGTGATTTTAATTTATGTAGGAGATTGTGGTGAAATTCATCCAAATCAATCAAATCAATTTGATAACTCGTCAACGTGTGTATGTGGCGGCTGTGGAGATCACCAAAATGACAAAATAGTTCGAATAGTTCGAGGAACAATTCTGGTGAGAAACATGTGCATGTTAATTTTAATGGGAAATTAAATTCAATATTTATAAGTATAATATCCCGCTTATACAGATACCAGTCGAGACGGCGACCAGGGGATCCTTCCCACTTAATGGGACATACTTTCAGGATAATGAGGTATATATAGAAATTCTTTTACTTTCCTATTTTTTGAATTGTTCAACTAACAGTTCAATAAATTGAAAGATGACACTTAATTTTTACGAATTAATAAGTGTAATTAATACTACAATTTGATTTATACAACAAATGTGCAAAAGTTATATTTTAAATGAAAAATTAATTAAGATCTTAAGATGATTATATTATATTCTAAACTGATTTTGTATTGACTAAATTTTAAATATATGTGTTCAAGTGAAAAAAATTAATGTTTCACGTTAAACAAATTTGAATGAAATAAATATGAATGATTTGAGTGAGTTTCATCATATGTGACATTGAATATCTAAAGATTTTGAAATGATTTGTTTCAGTTAATCTAAAATATGATCATTTTTCAACGATTATAAACCATGACATATAAACTAATTTAATTTATAGAAACATATTTAACATATTCTTTTTTAAAGACTAAATATATAGAAGGATAAACAAGAGAAACAATACATGAGGAGTAAAACATCTAAATAACTTAAATAAATACGTCTTATGTAGAGAGCTTCTTTGCAAATGTCCATATCCATCCCCTGGTCATGAATATTACAATTTGATTTACCTTTGAACTTCACGTCTTTTCTATGCAGGTTTTTGCAGACCATGAAACAAGTATAAACCCCATACTTGTTCCTACGGATTGTATTTCCACTTTAAATAAATGTACATTATATTGTGGAAGTCATATAACCTCTATAACTAAAGGTGAGTATTTGTGTAGATTTCATGAGAATAAATTGGGTGGGTTTTTTCATTCTTTGATGTTTTCATCCCATGATTGAAATCTCTGCTTATTTGTTTTATTATTATTTCAATGTAGGTTGTTCAGCTATCCAGATCAAAAACATATGTACAAATGGTAAGAATTACTTGCCTATGCACATAATTATGTTAAACTGGACTTTTGTATGATTGCGTTACTTAAAAATGTGAAAATTACATGTGTAAATGCTACTAATGGATGTGAAAATTCTCTATTGTAGGTTACATTTGTATTAGAAATTTTGATAGAACAACAAGAATGCCACAAAAACTTTCGAAAAAGTTTCATTCGTGTAAATCAAAGCAGCAGCAAGGACGCAAATCAAGACGAGGCCAGGTTGAGGTGGAAGAGCTTAAATAAAGTTTCAGATTTACTAGGGATTGGAAACAAACCACTGTTTCATTCTTTTTCTTCTATAGTTGAGAACATTGGTTGGGTTATGGCGTTTACAACATAAGCCAACTAGCCTTGTAGAAGATGTAACAATGTCGGTCTATCTACCATTACGAATCATTTTGCTATTAAATTTATCCCAACTCCACCCGACTTCAATGACATGAGTAACACCTATGAAATCATTGATAAAAAAGATCAGGTTTGCTGGACTTTATTTTCTTCAACTGAAATTTACTGAATTTCTGAAATTTACTGAATTCAATTGAACTGAAGTATAATATAAAATATAATTAAACTGAAGTGAACTTAAAGAAGTTTTTTCTTGGACTGAAATTTATTGAACTGAAATTGGAGTAAGATATAAATTATAATTGAGTTGAACTGAATAAAATTGAACTGGATGAATTTTTAGTTGAGGAAAACATATCACAAAATATGCTAATACAAGTTTTAAACCATTCTCAAGTTGCTTGTCAGTTCTATGTGGAGTGGAGCGTATTATTGTATCTTGAATTAGTCTACCCTAGATTTCCAATTGCAAACAGAACGTTTTATGACCTGCGAATCCATAACATATTAAAGCCACAAATTGATTTGAAAGCAAAAATTGCATGTATTGCTTGTAAAAAAAGCTTGATTTCATGATCCATAAAGAAAAAATCCCCACTTTTGTTTAGTGTTACATTTTTGCATTGTTAATGTTTTCGTCTTTGCATAAACAAGTTGTTTCAAATTTTAATTATTTTATAGGTTTATTTTTTAGTTAGGGATATTTTGATCATGTTACAAATATTTATGTTGTGTTTAGCTGAATCGCATTGTGTTTCAAATTCATTAATAATTCATCTCTCATTCTCATTGATAAAATCGAACTCCAGTATAATCAAATTCGTTAATATCCCATCTTATCATTGCAATAATTGAACTCGCACATGATCAAATTGATTAACGCGGTTCATCTCTCATTGCGATAATTAAATTTGTGCATGAACAAATTTATTAGTAGGATCATCTATCCTTTGCGATAATTGAAACCCTACTTGAAGGGTATCGAGAATGTATATAATGTTTCCGATAGTTTCAAATTGGTGACCCCTTTTTTGTCTAGTTTAAAATCGAAGTACAGCACCAAAGAGAGATTAGAAGTATAGAAGTATACATTTGAGGGGACCCTACATTTGAGTATAGATTATAGAATCATGCTATATTACTCTTCTAAATGATTGGTTGCATTCCAAAAACCACAAAAGAACAAGTGTGAAATAAATTCCACGGATCCAATCCAATTGTGACTTGCGAGTACCCAATAATTTTACCACCTCAGTAAAAAGTGAAGAAAGGATCACCGTTTACGTTTGAGAGAAAATTCAGAAGAACGGTTTATGGAAGACAATGGCTCCATAACCGAGTCCTTATACTTGTTCGGAAGAACCTGTGTCCTCCCTCTCTTCGACTGGACAGACGGCGTCTAATCATCGTCCTTGAATTCTCCGAAGACGATTTCCGCAGCCTTGATAAGAAGAAGCAGGCCATCCTTCTCCTCCGTTTCATTTTTTAAGTTTTTGCTTTTTGTCAAGGCTCTGTTGCTCGCGGAGCTGAGCCCTGAAGTATTTGATTCCGTCGAGTGTTGCAATAACTTTGGCAAGGGGGGAGACACCTTTTTGGTTTCGGGATAGGGCGGGAAGGGTATGGTTGCGATAATGCGGATGATCTTGTTTAGGCACATGTGGGTCGTGGATCGGGCTGGAAAGGGGCGGGTTTCAGATGGTGATGAAGACATTGGATTGGAAATGTGAATGGTGATTGAGAAGAGAAGCGAACGAGGTGTTATAAAGGGATGGAAAGCTAAGAGAATTGAGTGCATGAGAATCTCAGTGTGATTGTGTTTTTCTCTTTGGGTATATATAATTAATTGCTTCTTATTTTTGGTCAAGTGTATTTATTATGCTACTTTTTATTAAGTATGAGGAGTAAGGGATTAAAATTTGAGAAAAGCTGGTCATGAAATTTTCAAATTTTGATCTTGGACTTTGACCTGTGGAGACTAAATTAGTATAAATTCAGAGGCTTTTTTACATATTATGTGAATCTTGAATGGAGATTTTAGTATTTTATGTACAATATGATTACTACGTCGCTTATTAGTAATCGATTTTGTAATAATGATTGATTTCATATAAAAAAAATGGAGACGTAATTTATTTACGTGCTTAGAAAGTAACTCAATATAACTACATTTCGATGCGAAAAATATCGCAATAAATTAAACCTCAGCATTTGCACACAATTTAATCTTAGAAAAATGAATTTATTTTCACTACATCTTCAATGTGAAATATATCGCAATAAATTAGACCTTATCATCTGCATGAAATTAAATCTTAAATAAATGGATGATTTGATACAAGGAAATGATAGAAGCGTAGTAACTAGTGACAAGTTCCAATACATGTACAATGTTTGTCCCGGGCACTATGTCACATGTTGCACTATGGTCTATGGTCACCTTTTGCGTTTGAGAGAAGAGCCGCCAGAAGATCTGTTTTTGGACGACAATGGCTCCATCAACGAGTCCTTATACTTGTTCGGCAGAACCTGCATCCTCCCTCTCTTCGACCGGACAACCGGTGGCTCATTGTCATCCTTCAATTCTCCAAAGACCATTTGCGCAGCCTTGAAAAGAAGAAGCAAGCCATCCGTCTCCTCTGTTTCTACTTTGCATTTTTTGGCTTTTCTGGTAGTCTTGCTTGTGGAGCTCAGCCCTGACGCTTTCGCTCTCTTCGAGTGTTGCGGCAAGGGAGGAGGCACCTGCTTGGCTTCGGCATAGGGCGGGAGGGGTATGGCTGCGATAATGCGGATGATCTCTTCTATGGACATGCGGACCGTGGACTGGGCCGGAACGGAGCTTGTTTCAGATGGTGAAGAAGCCATTGGATTGGAGTGGTGATCGGGAAGAGGAGAGAACTGAGAAGAGTTAAAAAAGGATGAAAGCTTAAGGGAATCGAGTGTATGAGAGAGTCTCAATGATGTTGTGCTCATCTTTATGGGTATTTATAATTAATTGCTTCTTATTTATTTCTCAAGTGTATTTATTATTCTACTTCTTATGAATGTTATCGGTTGATTTCAATTGTTGAGCAAGGGATTAAAACTTGAGAATAAATGGAAATGAAATCATCAAATTTTGATCTTGGACTTTGTCTTCTGGAGATTAAATTAGTATGGAATTCATAAGCTTTTTGAATAGTATTAATGGGTGCAGGGTGCTGCCGTGTTTTTTTTATTGACATATAAATAATATGGATGGAGTTTGACGGGGTTCATTTACGTGTTTAAAAAATAATTTAATTGCGTTAACTAGGACCCTATATATCAATATCGCATATTATTTCTCATCAACGTGCGCAAATACATATTGCTATTCCCTCTGACTAACATGCCATTTAAACTCTGCGCAATTCATGAGCACTTCATTCCCTACTAAATGACTAAAGGTTTGTTGTATTATTATATATTTAATCCACATCTAAAGTTTTTTCGGATAAATAACATGTGCATGGTTGACGGTGAACCTGATTCATATTTATAATGGATTTCATATCCTTAAAACTTAAAATTAATATGATTTTTATTTTATTTCAATTATAAAGAGATGGTTTTCGTTTACATTTATAAATTTTAATATTCGAACCATTTATTATGATAATGGCTAAATTCCATATGAAGTGAGATAACAAACAGAGAAACGCCACCTGGCCGCCTAAAACCCAAATCCAATAGATATGGAAGAAAATTGAGCACTTAATTAAACATTTTAATGTACCAAACTCATACTCATATGTTATTTAAAGTGGACATTTTATATACTTTGTGCGATTGCTGGGCACAAATTTGACCAGACTCCTAATGAGTAATGAGTAATGACTGGTGAGTAATGAAAGTCCACCTCATTGATATTTTTTAAGAGTGGACAATGAATACTATACCATTTTACTTGAGTTAGGTGGACAATGACGAGAATTCAAAGCCGTTTATTGGCAAAGTGCGATTATTTGGAAAGGTCTTTTCTTCTATATATAACCTGGGAGAGTAGGGTCGTCCACGCTGTGTACCACTAACTTTTTAGTTAGCTTTTCAGCACCATAAACTTTCTCTAATAAAAAATTTATTATGTAAGTGTTTAGCTTTTCAAACAAGTTTAGCTGGTTTGAGAAGTTAAACAAGTTAAATTATTAGAAAAAAAAAGCTACATAATCAGCTATCAGCTAATTATTCAGCCACCAACTACATTTTTAACTAGTTTTCCTAAACAGGACCCATACAAGATTCGTAATCAAGGATTAATTAAAAAAACATGCTTTAGAGTGTACGAACTTCAGTGAATTGATTCTCTAAACCTTGCTAGAAGGAAAGGATCTGTATGCATTTGGACGACTTGGCTAGGATAAGTCTCGGATAGGTTCAACATTCGATTAGGCAGCATAAACGTTTCGTTTCGGCTTACTAAACCTGAGTACGTGTGGTAACGAATTTGTATCTCATGAATGTGGATATGTATTTGACAAACACAATGATTTGTGAGAAACCGGCTATGTCATGCCTATTCGGCTATTAATCGGGAATGATCAGCTCGGGTTATCCAGTTCGATTGAGTCATGCAATCCATTGAGACTTAGTCCTTAGGCATCTGAACTTAAACAATACACCCTTCCACTTAATATCGAAACATTAGCTTCGGGATTGAGATATAGATGCTTAATTTTATCTTCCAGTGTACAAAATAACCTATTTGATCATCAAATAGAGTGCATCAAAGGTTAACCCAATTTGGAATTAGGTCTAGGCATGGATGAAGTAAATAACAATGCATATCCGGGTAATTAAACGATATTATCAATGATTAACACTGGCATGACTATCTTGAATTGAATTCTCAGTGTAAATTGTAATTAGGTATAAACATGGTTGAAATAAGTATAAGTATAATACCTAATAATGTAAATAAATGTGTTAACATAAAATCATCACAGACAATATTGTTTTCAAATACATTTTCGGTGTGAAATATTTGAACTGAGCAATCAATGACTCACAATAAATCAAACATAATCAATTACACTTTAATTAAATCTTTAATTAAATAAATGATTCGATCACATTCATACTTAGCCCTAAAATAATAGGAGTGTTAAGTATTGTGACAATTTTCGATATACAGTGTTGATCATGCATACTATCTCACATGTTATTGCACTTGTATAAGTTGTATTTAATACTCACAATATTAAGCGATTTTTATTTTTTTTGAATAAATATCTAGGTGAAAATGGAATGGAACTTGATAAGAGTTCAAATCTACAAATGTAGGAGTAAATGCAAGTCATACTATATATATAGGAATTGTTTTTTATTTTATATTGAATGGTTTTGTTAATTGATATCCCATTCAAAATGTAAGCCTAACAATGAAGTTCAACTTAATTGATAGGACGTCTCACTTCCTATCAATATGTTGAGGTTCGAGTTACCTTAAAAAAAAAAAAAGGAAAACTCAAAATGTAAACCCAACCTACAAACATTTTCGTAAATATGTAATGATAAAATCAAAATTGAAAAATGAAAAGTTTGGAGCAACATGGACAATGACAAGTTAATGTCCCAAGTATAATGGGCTTTTCTACGATCATACATGTCTTCGCCCTGATAAAAGATAAAAAATTTAAAAAAATTATATTTGTTCCATTAAATTTTAAAATATTAAAATAAAAAATAGGTAATTCTAAAAAAATTTATTTTATTTTTAAAAATATTTTAAAAGTCAAATTTAAATTTTTTAATCAATATTTATATTTTTCTAAGTTAAATATTCATTTGGTGATAGTACGATCGCCTTATCGCCTTGGCGACGCCCCTCGCGCTTCCGCCTTATGAATATTTAAATTAAAAAAATTTAAATTTGTCTTTTAAAATATTTTTAAAAATAAAATAATTTTTTTTCAGAATTACTTATTTTTCATTTTCGTATTTTAAAATTTAAAGAAATAAATATATTAATTTTTTTATTTTTTTACATGTTGTCAGGCATACGAGTCACGGGTATAATCCGAGAAAGAAACAGAAACTATAAACAAGCCTAGTACTCATAAGCCCTCAAGAGTCCGAAATGTGATCGATTTGAATCAGTTGCCAAGATATGGATAACATGAAATGACCAAAACCAGACACCCAATACAATGTGCCTCTCTTCTCTTCTCTTACTCCAAATCCTTCGTAATCCATCCAATTCACCACATAAATCCCATGTCAATTCAAGCAATGACTCAATCAATGACCATATCATTAAGTACAGTATATCATAGTATATCATCAAAACGGCCTTTACCAACATTTGTAAAAGTAAAAAACTCCCATTATCCTGTTTCACCATGCAGTAAAAAAACAAAAACAAAAACAGAAAAAAGTTCAATGTCAACAGTACAAGGTTAAAAAAAAAAGAAAAAAAGAGACACACTCAACGAGCGGCCCGCGATAACCTGGGCCTCCGCTTGGCCGCCACCGGTCTGCCACCAACCCGGTTGAATTCCGCCACCGGTTCGAGCACCGAGTCATTGTACTTATTCGGCATCGACACCGCTCTGCCTCTGCTCGATCGCACCACCACAAACTCACCATCAACATCTTCTTCTTCTTCTTCCTCCTCCTCCTCCTCTTCCTCTTCATTATCCCCCACCACCACCATTCTCTGCCGAGTCGGCTCGGTGCTTGCTCGCTTCCTCGATTTGCTCCGATGACTCTCCTCGTACTCACGTCGAGCCTTCTCCGCCACATCAAGAAGCGCATTCCATCGTCTGTTCCTCTCCTCTGGATCACCAGCACCAGCACCATCAGCAGCAGCAGCAATGACTCTGCTCTTCTTCTCCTCTTCTCGAACAAATTCCGTTCCATTCCCGTTCCAATTCTCTTCAGAAGGAAGAGCAACATTCAAGTCGAAATCCAATAATCCCCTATTCGACCCCATTGGCAAACGAAACCTGCAATTGATCGTCTATTCGGGAAAATTCAATTGGGTGTGGAACTGTAGATCGGTGAAACTCAAAAGCAACACAAAGGGTGAGAGACTGTGTGTAGCAGACTAGCAGTAATGAGACACAAACCAAGAAGAAGAAGTGGTACTACTACTACCATCCCGATTTTCAAAGTGTCTTGTAATTCTGTAAAACTTTCTTTTTTCTTTTCTTTTTTCCTTTAATTTCTTTTGTATATTTATTTTCCTCCTTCTGTAAATTCATTTAGTTCAGGGATCAAACAGTAAATATAAACACCGTTTATTTATTTCGTTTTCTGATTAAATATAATAACGTGGCGGTTGAAGTTGCCTTGTGTGCTGACGTGGGTTTCTACCATTGGCTGGGATCAGAGGACAAAGGTAGCTAGTAGCTACCTTACTCCCCTAGTATTTTGTAGGCCAGCGTATATACATGATGAGTATATGACAAGAATCCCATCATGTAGAATCTGTTCCAAAAGTTTCGAACTTATAATCGATAATTTGAGACTTAACATTTCATATTTTACTATGAACATTGTATATTTGAACTTAGTTTTGTTAAAAACAGTATTGCAAAAGTTGGTATGGAATAAATATTGACATGAATTCTTTATTTTTTCCATTTTTCGTATACAAGCGCACTTTTATTTTTACGAATTTAGTCGATATTGAAAAAAGTTCATTTAATAGTGTTCTTTGTATTACTTTAATAATATGATTTTAGTTAGACCGTTGACATTATTATAAATAGATCGTGACGTGTATAGACATACAAATTACGTTACCACGTCATCTTGATAGATGAATTATAAATGTGACAGGTGAAAAGCTACGTTTGATAATTTTCTAAATTCTATCACTATAACTTTTACTTCATCTAAACTGAGAACTTATGAATGTTAGTTCGATATTGTGAGTTGGTGCGAATAAAACTTACTAACTAAGTCTTGTGGAAAAATGGAGCATTTAATGTGGATTTTTAAGATATTAGAGTGAGGTACAATCTTGAATTTTGTTACTATTAGGTTACTCTTAATAATTTTAGTTTAATTTTGGTCCATTCGATTTTACTTTTTTCTTATATTTGAAATAAATTTAATTTAGTTGAAAAGAATGTAGAATTACATACTCAAATAATCGCACATGTGATTATGGATTCCGGGAAGAGTGTGTAACATAACATATGCCCTATAACATTTAAAACCATGGCCAATAGTGAGGTGGGACAACCAGTATTGTTTTGGATAATTAACCAAATGGTCCAGGATACAAATTGGAACCTGAGTTGATTGTCAATTTGATGCAACTGCCATGTACTTATTCATGGCCATAATGAATATCCTCCACCACAAGTTACATTCTTTGTAATGTGAAAAACTTCATTATCTTTTGTCCAATCAAGAGTATATGCATTCGTACTTAATTTTTCACCATCAGAGATAAAAATTCTTTTAGTGGGCGTGGTCATCTAACATCCTAGAATTTTAAATAAATGAATTGAAAACGCTACTCGTATCACAAGCTGCAACTTTATTTTTAAAAATCTACCTAAAAAGACTTTAGAGTTAAGCGTGCTTGCTCTGAAGCAATTCGGATGGGTGACAAAATGGGAAGTTCTCGGTTCGCGCACAAGTGAGTACAAAGTGCGTGGAGAAGATCTTGTGTTGGTACAGTGGGCATCATATCACCCGAGAGTTGTTCATAAGTAATCGTGATGGTCCAAAGAATCGGCTAAGTCTATTAGTGACCTGGGCCAGGTCGTTACCCATCCCCTAATTTAACTATAAATTTGTTCTTCTAAAATAATTATGAAAAATCTATTACTATGAAAGTTTGACATGAGAGAACATGTTTGCAAATTGTCAAATCGTTTCAAGCTCAACTTTTTACGTCTACGTACCCATTGAAAATCAAATTCTTCTTGCTTATATCATTTTCTACGAAGTCAATTTCTCGTATATTGTAGTAGCCCATCCGATTATGTAATTCAAATGCCAGTTAGTTAATAAGTTCAGATAGAAAGTGATAAGTTGGTGCAGTGTATAATGAAGTTAGTGTGGTAAAGGGGAAGTATATTATTCGGAGTCATAAGATGATTTTAGAGTATAGGGAGTAGTTATAATTTATAATTTTTGACGTTTCAAAGAAAAAAAGTTAATAAGCTAAGATATTATTTTTATTTTGAGAGATGATCAAACTATGTATATCTGAGAATGAGTAGATGGACCATATAACCCCTATAATAATACATTTTCATTTTTTTTTGGAATGATCATCTCTCTTATTTTCTTGTAGGTTGATGATCTCATAAATATTCAAATTAACCTAGATAAAGTTTAATTTTGTTCATTTGAAAAAAAATCATAACTTAAGGGGGGGAAATATAAAAAGTAAATAAAAGTCACTAATGGCTTTTTTTTCGAGACCTATAAATATAGACCACTCTTAACTATGTTTGAATTATTTTCAGATATCTATAAAAATCACCAACGACTTTATTTGAACCTTATGAAATTTTAAACGAGTTGTACATATATAATTTTATTAATTTTAATTTTTAAACATTGTTATACGATCTCAAATATGTAAAAATAACCATTTATATAAAGAAATATTTGTGTTCAATGTCCCAACCCAATGCACAATGCCCATTGTCCCGACCCAATATCACGAACCTGTATATACGTAGACTCTCTATTTACCCGATGATTTAATATAGTAACAATGCCCTAGACCCAGTCCCCGACGTTCGAGACTAATGCTCGTGCCCAATGCCCATACCTAGTGCCCTGACCCAATGTTCTGAATCCAGTGTCCAATGTCCGAGACTAATGCCCGAACTTAGTGCCCAGTGCCCCGATCCAATGTCCCGAACCTATATAAAAATAGACTCTCTACTTATCCGACGACTTCATATGGCAAAAATACCTCGGTCACAGTGCCTAATGTCCGAGACTGATGCCGAACCTAGTGCCCAATGTCCTGAACCTACACACACACACACACACACACTCTTTACTTATTCGACGACTTCAGATGGCAACAATGCCCCGGACCCAGTGCCCAACATCCGAGACTAATGCACGTGCCCAATGCCCGGACCTAGTGCCCATTGTCCCGGAATAATGCTCGCTCCCCAATCCAATGCCCGATCCCGGTACATAGAAAGCGGGACTAAGGACCTTATTTGGTATGGGACAGAGCGAGTTAGACCACTTGCATCTCGATATGACTCATCATCGTCCAATTTTATATATATACAATATTATAAAGCGTTTAAAGTTAAAATTAATAAAAATGCATTTTCAAAACTTATTTAATAATTTATTAAGGTTAAAATAAAGTTATTAATATTTTTTATAAATCTCATATAAATAATTCAAACATAGTTAAGAGTGGTCTCTATTTATAGATCTCGTAAAAATTAAGTCGTCGGTGATTTTTATTACCTTTTACATTTTTATTTTTTAATTTATATACTTTTTAAAGTGGATAAAATTAAAATTTTAAAAAGAAAATAAATAAGTTTGAAGAGCTTAATCAAGTAATAAAAATGTGGTCCCTTTACATGTCACTTTTGATTTACTTTAATGTACCAATTTATTATTAAATTACTTGAATGCATTGATTTGATGGGGAATTTGTTTGCAAATAATTTATAAGAATTGTTATGGATTAATATGTATTTTTGTACTTTGTAATGTACACCCGTCATTCGTTTTCTATTATGTCTTCTTTTGAGAATTGCGGTTTTGAAAAATTCAGTTACATTTCTACATTTTCAAAATTGCTATAAGTACTTCGCTGCTTGATGTCATTGTAGTGTTTAAACTTCAAAGTTCAAACTCATGAAGTCATGATCGTGTATAGATTATACATGGATCAGATACTAATTCAATTTTATGAACACCAGAGTAGCATTTTCCGTTAGCTATCTAATCCAGTTTTTATCAGAACTTTGATAAGTACTTTATAGATTAGTTAATTAATATCACTGGTACGTTCATGCTCGATAGAACTATAAAAAACGCGAAGGTGTGCTTATAAAAGAGGTTGATATATGATGATGCACTAGAAAACAGAAACTAATTGAAGTTCTATTTTGAAATAAAATGCACCAATAGGATAGGATTAGTCAAATTTGGAACAATTGGACTAGCTACTATTTTGATATTTCGTTTATCGCCTGCTTGTATAAACAACGATTTTATACTGATTTAATTATTGAGTTCCTATACTAGTTGCTAGTTGCTTTGTGTTCTGCATGGAGTGTATGTTGTTATCATGCCATAAGCACCATATTTAAAAAAAATAATGCTTAAATTAGATTATGTTATTTTTAATTATAATTATTTAACTAAAATTAAATTAAACAAAACTAAATTATTAAGATAAAATATAATTAAGTAGAAATGAATTAAAATGAACTAATTGAATAAATTTACGGACAAAGAATACATAGACTTACTAATATAAGGAAGTTGAATAATTGCCTAATAAATTTAAATCTCTAACTAAACTCCAATAAAATCAATTTATCATAATCAAATAAAAACATCAACAACCATAATCAATATTTCCATCCCACTTCTTTAATTAATTGAAATTAGATCAATTTGTACAAACCTAACGCCTAATTCAACTAATATATATAAACAATTATTCATCACAAACAATGATATATAGTACTTAATTACTTTCACATATTTTGATTATTTGTTATTAAAATGTGTGTTCTTGATTACAGGCTTTATTTATAGTAATGAAATAAGTGAAAATATGTTCGATTATTGGTTTTTGCATGTATAGTATGGACAAGTTGTGTTGTTATGCGAGTTGAGTCTTATTGAGGACTCGGATCGTGTAAATGAGCTATTTCGAGCACGAATTCATACTCATTTTGTTATCGAGATGATAAGCTAAACGTTGATCACATAGTTTTGTGTCCTGAATAGGTG
>JAYMSP010003822.1:0-18354 GCA_036897095.1 Plantago elongata
CCCTCCCTCCTCCCCACCCCCCCCCCCCCCCCCAAAAAAAACAACACACACTGTCACTGTAGTTTTTGGACAGATGTCCGATATTCATACCTCTCTCTATCTCTCTCATGCACACTGTTACTGTACTTTTGGATAGATCTCCTATATTCATACCTCTTCTCGTCCACAACTTTGATGTATTAGCTTAATGATATAACAGAAATGATGTGTCTTATGCATGTGTTTTATGAGGGTTATAATTGACATGTCCACTCAAAACCATATAGTTCTTTTCTAATGCTAGTATGGCATTTATCTGCAGAAAATCTGCTGATGGCGCTGGGCAAAAGTGACAGAAAAGAAGAGTTTCTAATGCTATTGCAGGCTCTCGACATAACAAAAGTTTCATCAATTTCATGTTTACAGGCTATATTTGGTTTTTTGGGGAAGTTCACACTGGAGACTGTTGCAGAACAATCTATGCAGGCGATGAAAAATAGGAGTAAGTATTGGTTATGAGTTTTATAAACAAGACAGGTAACAACTTGTGAAAGTTTTTACTGTCACAAGGAAACTCTTAGCATCTGTGTGCTGATCCCCTATGGTATAAATCGTCTTACTGTTGGAATTAGGATCTATCTTAAAACGCCATTATAATATATTTAAGGTGGTCTGTTTCCAGTCGGATTTCTATGCCAAAAGCAGGTGCCATCGACATTTGACACCTGTCATTTAGGTCCCTATTGTCAACTATCACTGGCCTTAAACTTCAAAGTCTCCGTTTGTGTTACCAGTCCCTCTTACATTACTGAGTGAAACACGAGCTCAATATAGGATTGCAAAATCTTTTCTTTGGATCTTAAATTCAAAACGTTGAAGGAGACTAATTCTATAACTGACATGATTCGGTGTTCTCTGTGTTTGTGTAGAGTAATCTCAATTTATCAGGTAATAATTGAAACACTTCCAATTTTAACAAATGTTTATGACGATGCTTTTCATACACTTTTCTGTGATCTTTGAGTAGTTGAGTTGCACTTACATAAAAGCAGACAGAATAAAGCCCGAATAAATAATGGCTAGTAAATGTGGATCCTGCAGTGACATGTGTCTGAACTGTATTTGTGGGCCAGGCTTTGCCACACTATTTAGGCATAGATAAGCTTGATTGATCTAATATGGTATACCTCCTCTTGGTAGTAGTTGTAGCTAATATGGAATTAATCTTTTTGGATATATTTTTTATTGTTTAAAGTGCATTATATATTTTCTCAGGTGCAGACATTGAAGGGGTGAACATCTCAAATTTCATCCTCGAATATGCTTTTAGCATACCTAACATATCGGTGAGGAACTTATAATTACGCTTCAATGCTTCATTTAAAGTCATTAAGTAGATGGTTTCTTGGGCCAGTTCTGTCCTTGTTGGAACATTAAAAGTTACATATCTTATCTTATGAGGATGCCCCACTTACGCGTATCTGTCAATTGTTTTAGTAATCTCTCCACATGACCTGGAGTCTCAAACAAAGATTGTTTCTCTCTTAAACGGGGTCAACAGTGTCCTATGCCATGTTTGCCAAGTGTATTCCCCTTCGGGTGCTTTCTTACATGTGACCTGAATTTGCAAAAATTGTTAGATTGATGAGAAAATAAATTGTATGATTTGGTGGAGATGAGAGACATTTTTCTGCACGGGTCTCTGGCCCTAGAAAATGCCAAGAGCTTTTATATCGTTTATTCACCTATGAGATGATCAGTGTGGATATTCGCAACAATTTTAGTTCCTGTATGTCTATTAATTAACGCCCCACCAGCAAAAAAAAGGTGGCAAATGATATAACTAAACCAACGTATGTGATTGGAAGAAACTTTGTTGTTTTTAGGGTCACATCCACTTCATATAATTATATGATAACATGGCCTTGGGTTGAATTGATTTGATTCCCTTTTGTGTAATCAAACAACTAAATGGCACATTAATCTTTTACTGTTTCATATGTTCAGCATGATACATCACATTCTCTGAGCTTATATTCAATTATGCTTCCTATTTGGTTGGGGATCTTCTGATTATTCTTGTTTGCATAAATAAGGTTGAAGACACAATCCTAAAGTTCCAAGCATTACACGCTAAGTTGGAGGTGTCGCCCACTTCTGCACAATATGAGAATCTCATTAAATATTCTTGTACATTACAGAAGGTATGTTGGAAGTTATTTCCATTTCCAGTCTGTTGAAAAAATATGCCAAGTCTCACCTTCAGTACCACTACTTGGCCAATCCAAATTCCAACCCTTGTTAGTGCTAGAATTTTTACTTATGTGAAGCTTCACTTCTTTTACTCTTTTGAACTGAAAGCTGACTAATTGATTATCAGGTACATGAGGCAATAAAAATAGCTGAAGTGGCTTTTGATTCTGGTGTATCATTATCACTGGAGACATATCATTTAATACTAGAAGAGTGTATCCGGAGCTGTGAATTGAATTCGGTAAGAGACTTTCCTTTATTTGTTCTAGATACAAGTCCGTCATGGTTGTGTTCAGCTAGAAATGGCTAAATCTAGTTATATTAGTCCCTCTCTGTTTTTTTTGGAAAGCTTTTGTGCTGCTCCGAGTAAGAAAGTGCAAGTACAAGACTCATGACTTCGTATACTTTTTACTACCCGTTTACTTTTTTGTACTCATGTTAACTGATCTCAAAAAGACACTTGCAGACTACCAATGTAAGACTGAGATTCCCACAATAGAGCAGCACAACAGAGTGCTTGTTTCTATGATTCTATCATCTTGAGTTGTTGTTCATGATGGAATTGTAACAAAGCTTTTCCCCTGGACAGGCACGAGTGATAGTGGTATGATAATATATCATTTACTGTCTGCTTGCAAGCCCCTAGCCCTCCAAACAAAACCTTTAAATCCAAAATCAGCCTAACATACCTTGATACTGTGGGCATCGCCCTTGACCCATCAATTTATTACACAACACATCAGTGCTGGAACTAGGGTCTAAACGAGCCGAGTTGAGCTTTTGTTAAGCTCGGCTCGTTAAGGAAATCTAGGCCAAAGCTGGAGCTTGAAAGTAATTTTCTTAAGCGAGCCTCTTTTTTTTTTATACTCATGCTTTTGAATCTCCGAATTTAGCTTGGCTTGCGAGCTTGATACCTAACAAAGCTCAAGTGTAGCTCGACTCGAAAACTCAAAACTTCCCAAAATTAATAAAATATGTGTGCGCTCGCACAGAGGCATTTTTTTTATTTTCTTTCGAGCCGAGCTTCTCAATATTCAAGCTCCGCTCGAAAATGTAATTGAACTATAATTTAGGCTTGAACAGGTCAAGCTTATATAGAACCGAGCTCGAGCTGCTCGAAGAAAGATTGACTCGTTTACAATCCTAACTGGAACGATCTACACTGACTACCATCCAGGAGGAACAACTAGCATGAGAATCAAGACACACATAGTTAGTACTTTTGAGTTCAATCCTCTTCTATTAGTAGCATAAGAGTAAGGATCTACTAAGTTTGGATCAGGTTAATGGATTTAGGATATACATGTCCAGGGGACTAAGGAGCAATTAATAATTGCCAAGGAAATAACGCAAGCAAACAGTAGTACATTACCCGTTTCTATAGTGAAGATAGTAACTGCTTGGGAATCCGCTGTTAGTGCTCACATGGTCATGTTAGGGATGCTACACCCCTGTCAGTTTTTTACAAACAGCCAATGTGCATTGCCCAACAGATTCGACTGAAATCAAGGCCCCTTGTATTACATCACTTCACATATCAGGTTTGTAGTTCAACTAAATAGTGTCACATCAGGATGGTGAGGATCACAGAGTGGCTTTAGTGCCTGCAGACCTATTCAAGACATTCAGCTGGTATCATCTGTTTAGTTCAGTTTAACCATGAGCAATTCCTCAAGTTCTAGTGATAGTATAAACTATGAAGGTTGAAGCAGATTTACAATTTCCTACCTTTCATATGGATGCACAGCAGGAAGCCATTTAAATTGGACAAGTCAGACCCTGACAAATCTCACTTCAAAGCGAGCAGGCTATAACAAATTACAATCTGAATATGTAGTGGATACTACTAATGGTATGGTTTTATAGGATTTAATCAACTTTTGTCATGTATATCTGGAACTTCTGCATCATTTGAAAGTAGTTTATAAGTATATAACCCACAACATGGCACGTTTTGTTATTATCTGTCTCTTGGGTGTCCTGGCTTCTTCTACTTAGTTTTCTTCTCACGCCGACTATAATAACATAGCAACAACATTATCGTTGAACAATAAGCACCACATCTATATTCTTATATATCCACTGAATGAGATCTGGCTTATTTTGCTAGATAGACTCAAAAGAGATCTTCTTCTTTATCTTTCAGCATCAGGCACCAAACAGGGTCTCGTTGGTTCCGGTAAGAGTATGCGTGGGAGAGTGAGCTCTAGGCCATTGATTTATTACCAATTCAACCCTTAACTTTATTTTATTACCCTTGAATCTGCTGTACAGTTCTGGGTTATTGGTGGTGAGGATTGATGCCATTAATTTTTTTTTCCAATTTGCCAATCAATGTCTTTCAAGATTAGGAATCATAGTAATCAATTGGTTGCTCATCTTATCACCGTCGGTGCTCATGGGATCCTTCCGTATTTGCTTAGAATTTGAAGTCATAGGACTCTTATTTTTTTTGGCTCAAGGGGCTGTTATTCTTCACGTTGATGTGAGTTTTTAGTTACGTATACTGTGTGATCATCTACTTTTCAGACTATTAATTTTAAACATAGTTGACATTAGTCATGTTTTGAGTTAGTTCAACGCTGAGCCACTTTTGCGGGATCGAGTTTTTGATTATTTTGATTTGGTTTTTAGTAAGGAATGGGGAAAAGGAGTGGTGTGATATATTGTACCGGAGCAGTGTCATTGTGGCTTATTACTAAATAGTGTGGTGATTTGATTTAAAGTTAGTTGGATGTGGTTGAGTATACTTTATCTTCATTGGTAGTTCAAACGATGCTTAATTAGGTAAAAGTCCATGACAATGAGTTGTCTACTTCAGTTACTTTCCTTGGATTCTTTTTGTTAATCTTTTACTGTAGATCGACGTGTTGGTTTCTTGAGGAATCATAATGATCAAGTTTGTGTTGAGATTGCCGGTACACGTAGACTGATTATATTCGGGTTGTTATATATAGTGCACTTCTTTGAATGACTTCTGGTTATAATTATAATTATTGTTACCACATTCATTTTTTAACTACACTCTCCTCCCCCTCGTGTAGTTCCTTAGGCGAATTGATCGTTATAATCATAGCTTTGTTGCTGAACAGATCCAAGTAGAGTAATTAATGGTCCTGGGTTCCAGTATTACTAAGGAGAGAATTATATAGATTTGTTTGTGAATAGTAAGGTTTCTTAATATTATGAAGTAATACTAATTCTTAGTCATCAAATTTGTTGGTATTGTATTAGTTCTAATTCATTGCTAACTCTTTTGCAAGTAATTATTTACACACTTCAATGAATTTCAGTACAAAAAATAGGTCATGTTTGCTAATAATAACTAACGTTAAAATATAGCGTAGTAACACGCGCAGCGTGTTACGCAGTTTCTAGTATTTTAATAAGACTAAGCACTATCTTGCTCTTTCAGAGAGATAAGATGTTATTGCTGTGACGATTGGACCATATACCACGTGATCCTAAAAATAAAATTAAAATGTGGAGGACATCCTAATCTTCGTGAATATTAACAAACCATATCTCAGTGATGCTCGGCCATACTTCAATTAGTCCGTAAACTCCACATTGCCTTCTGCTGCATTGTTCCTTTGATGGCTGATGGTTAACCAGTAACCACTTGGGCAATAAACTGTGGAACATAAAATTCTTCCCACGTTAAACAATATTTCTTCTTTCTGACACCCATTATGTCATCCAGAACTTTCATAGATATCTTTTAGTAGTTAATTGAATATTGTATCAAATTTACATTCAATGTTATGTCGAAAGGATTATGTTTTATGAAGATCTTCAGACAATATTACCAGCAATCTGATGATAGAAAACTAAGGCTCAGAATTTTGGATTAAAAAATCAGGGGACATGAGTGGACAGGGTTCATGATCATTGCCTAAGCATAAAATAGGCACCAACAAAGTCTGGAGGTCATTTGAGTAAATCCCTATGTAGCAGGGATAAGTCTACAAATCTACAGGGTTGATGTGTATGTATCCTCACGTATCGGTCTATATAGGATATGTATTTTCTTGGATCCTTTTGAAATATGTATCTTGGATTTTAAATATATTTACTTATTATTAGAATCACGATTTCCTAGGTTTCTCAGTTCTTTAGAGTTGCGGAGCAAAGAAAAAAGAGCCCAAAGTATATAATATAAAAGAACTATAATATAATATTATAATCCAAAGAAGGAATCCTAAGTTTATCTTAGTTTAGGTATTTATCAAATCTTATATGACTTTGGCCTATTACATATATTGATGAAAATATTGTGATGTATCCTTGACATATCCGTATTCTATTTTTTGAAACTTTTACGTTTCCAAGCAACTATCTCGTATCCGTACCAGTATCCATATTAGTGTTTCCTTGGTAGGAAACATTGTTGGAACATTGTCCTTGTAGTAATACAAGTTCTTCGACGTTGAGATCCACCTGTTAACATCATATAACTCACACATCACGACTTAGACAAAAGGCACATGCAATTCCAGGTATTGTGCAAATCTTTAATACTCCCTCAGTTCCGCTAAAATAGGAAACAATCTTTTCAGCGATGTTTTTAAGACGGTCAATAGTTTATTACTTTATTGTTTGTAGGTGGAGAGAGAAATGATAAAGAATAAAGTATGAAAGATAAGAGAGAAATGTAAAGAAATGAAACTTTAGTCTCTGAGGTATCATAATATAATTTAATTGAACTCTTTGCATTTGCCGTTTAATATAAATTTGTAGTCAAAGTTGGATACGGTTGACCGAAAGAAATCAAAATGGGAAACATGGGATGGGACAGAAGAAGTGTAAGATAGTGGGGTTATGGGGATATAGGAGCACTTTTTTAATATTTTAGGAAGTGGCCTAAACTAGTGGGACATCTCAAAATAGGAATAGTTATATTTTTAAGAGGGACAGAGGGAGTATGTCATTGTGAAAAAGGGAGTTCAAGTCCTGCATGGAGCCGTGGAGGAAAGCAACATAGTTGTATTATTTCTCTAGCTTTAGATTGACGTATCAGATGCACCATTCTGTGTTTTAAGGTTTTCCATGATTAGGCTGATTGCTGAACGTCTATCACATAAAAGAATGTTCAATTACTATGTCTACTGATTTCTAAAATATTAAATATGTCTGCTTACAGAATTTCAATGATTTACAGGGCCAGAACATTGATTTTTGTTGCCGTAATTTACTTACTCTCCAATGTTCAGGTTCATCAAGTCAGTTCAATGATATCTCGCCACAATTTGAAGCCAGATTCTGAAACCTTCAGGCTGTTGATAACTCTACATGTGCTAATGAAAGATGTAAGCAACTCACTTTGCAGGTGATTCTTATATTGGAACACCTCCTACAATGTTCATATTTCACTTGTGATACAGTTTAAGGGAGCCTATGCACTGATCGCTGATATGGTGGAAAGAAAGGTGGAGCCATCAGCTAGCATATATAACATCCTCCTATCGGGATTCTTACGCGAGGTGCCTTATATTTCCTTAATGCTCTAGCAGTTCATTATTTCAGTTCTTTATCTTCTCCAAAGGGGAATAATTTGTCTGACTAAAATATGGTACTCTGGTAATTGGCCTACTGCACGATTAGCAGGGGACAATTCATTGTAAAGTTAAGTTATGTCTGTACTGCTATAGATCTATTGAGAGACTTTACATTCCCCGTGGTAAATTAATTTCAAGCATGCCAACCTGCTGTGCAGAGCAAGAATAAAGCTATTAATAAAATTACTAAGACGGGTCTGCAAAAAGAAATCAATAAAAGATACTCTCTCCATCCCGATTTCAATTTCTCACATTCCATTTTTGGACGTCACAATTTCAACTTCTCATCCCTTGTATCGAAAATCTCTCCTAATTTATTCACTATTTCTCATACTTTATTAACTTTATTACGGTATATCCTACTTTATCACCATCTCTCATGCTTTATTTACTTTTTCTTAAAAAACTTGTTCCCGGGCCCGTGGGAGTTTGAACCCGGGATGGAGGGAGTATTTCGTTTTCCAATCCTTTGAGATTGTTAGCCTAAGTTATGTGTACTTATTGTTAGAATTACTTATATCAAACACATAACTTTTATTAAACACACAGCCACAAGATAATGGTAAAGGATAAGTAATTCTTGTTGTCACACCAACTTGATCCACCTCAAGTGACCGGAGTATACAAGTATTTCTGAACTTGGCTACTGAAGATCCTGGAGCATGTATCACATTAAAGTAACATTTCTTCAGTCTGCCTAGATACATGATGGCACTGCAAGTCGCTTTTCTTAAATCCGCGTAATACTACTCTTCCAAGATTTATCTGGATTATGGATTTAGTTGAACGCAAATAAAGGTTAGACTTAGCCTTAGGATTTATGTGGTAAATCATGTAATTGACTAATAATATGAACTTAAGGGAGCACAAATCTTAAACATGATTTAAGACACCCACGCTACCCCCGCTAAATCTGGAAAGAAAAAGAATGATAATAGTAACAACTTGTACATATTATCTGGTATGATATCTAAAACATAGTTACAACTTGTACATACTTTTGCTATGAATTCTGATTGTTATATCAAATTATAAAATACTAACTCTTTTGAAAGATCTAACATAATTAATAAAGACCAAAAGACACATTAACAAATTAGTTATTCTTTATAATAAATAACAAAGAATTTCAAGGACTACCACTAGGCTTGCAAACGAGCCGAGCCGAGCTTTACACGTTAAGGACATTTTAATCAAAGCTCGACCTCGATCGAGCTGAATATATTGAGCTTGAGAGTAAATTTTGCTATTCGAGCTCGGCTCACGAGCTTATTTTTTATGCTATCAAACCTTTAAACTCGAAAGCTCGAACTTAGCTCGGCTAGCGAGCTCGAAACTAACAAAGCTCGAATTTAGCTCGACAAAAAAATCGAAATTCAATTAAATGAAATATTATATATATATATATAGCTTAAATTAACTGAATGTGGAGTATATTATAATATTTACTATATATTATTACTAAAAAAGACTTTGAATAGCTCGTCGAGCTTTCGAGCCGAATAACACATAATCCGAGCTCGAGCTCGAAACATTTTCGAGCTAAAATAAAGCTCGAACTAGAGCTCGAGCTTAAACAAACCGAGCTTTTTTTCGAGCCGAGCTCGAATAGCTCGAAAAAAGCTCGACTCGTTTGCAGCCCTAACTACCATTGACTAAATTTTTTTGAAGAGTTGGGGCTTATGATATTTTTCTTCTACTTAAGTTGGAACTTTATATAATGTTGATCTTCTTTGAATATGTAATTTTGTGACCCTGCAATTCATCTATACTTGGCTATATTATAATAGATTCAACGTAATTTCTGAAAGTCCACATGCATTTCTATTAATTGGATCTGCGTGAAGTACTTGATCAGTTGATTGCAATTTCTTGGAAATGCAATAATTCAATCTTATAAAACATAAAAAAAGAGTTTGTTTAACCTTGACCATTTTTACTAAAACCTTAAACATTAGTCATAAAACCTGAACATTTTTTGTGAAATATTAAATACTGCATATACGCTATTTTCTACATGTGTTTAAATAGTATCACGTATATAAGTTGAACGATAACATATTTCATGAAATCTTAAACATTTCCAGTTAATCTTTGTCATTTTATTAAATTATATAACTATAATAATTTAGGAAATAAAGTTCATTGTAAAATTTTATCAAATATTTTACTTTGCAGTTTAAGAGTAATTTGTAGTGTCGTAATCAGCTGAAGCTGGTTGACCTGAAAAGGTAAAAAAGGGACAACTGTTTCGGGACGGAGGGCGTATGTGATTACAAATGTTCCCTGAAAAGATTGACAATTCTCCATCTTTTAGCCTCTTTTCATGGGATAACAACTCAATCTAAAGTTGCAAAATGATTGATGATTTATTTTATTGGCGCTAATCTGCTGGGCTGCTTGCAATCTCTTTAATGCTGATGTAAACAATATCCTTCTCTGATTAGCACCACAGTAAACCAACAATTGTCTACTAGTGAGTTTGTGCTGCCACTCATTACTCACTATTGTTGCTCTACTTATATTTGAAATGACTTCATTGTATACTGCGTGTTTTGTTTTATTATCTTGCTATATCTGAATCTTGCAGAAAAATATATATGCTGCTAGGAATGTCCTCAAAGTAATGGAAGATACAGGTGTAAAACCAGATGATAGGACTTTCAGCTACCTTATAGTCAGCAGCAGAAGCCCGAAGGAGATAATCAAGGTTATTTACAAATTATTTTAGGTTGGGTTATTATTAAAATGCATGCTGAGAAAGTGCGGAAACTTGTTTTTGATAAACTTTTAGTGAGAACTTGAGAGTATTGAAGATGGCGCCGGAGAGAAATCCTTTAGGTTTAGCTTTGAACTGGTATCTGTTTTGATGTCATTAATTGATTGCACAAAAGCATAATCAAGTTTGTTTTCCATCTTGTTGATTTTTGTTTATGTAACAATTTTTTTTTCATGTTACTAGTTACTACCTCCATTTTGAGATTAACAGTCTTTAATTGAGTAAGAGATTTGGATTTGTTAACTATTATTATTGAAGATTTGGATTTGTTAACTATTGTTATTGAGATTGACAGTCTTTAACCTAGTGCTTGGTTTGGATTCTACAACTGCTTTGTATGTACATGCTTTCACCTATGGGGAGACATAATCATCCTTCAGGATTTCTTGTTTCAAAACTTCATTTCAGCTAAGAATTCCATGCTGATGTTATGGTGTTTTGGCTTGCAGTTTTATGAAAAACTGACTAGCGCTGGAGTACTTCTTACAAGGAATGTTTTCTATGCCCTTATAAATGCGTATGCAGCCTGTGGAGAGTTTGAGAAAGCTAAAGAGGTACTTACTCCTATTGATTCCGTCTCTGATTCTGCTACTTCACATCTTAATGAAAGTTATTTTACTTTCTAATGTGCTACGGAGTAACTGCTAAGCTAGATCCTGATTCTCTGCTGCCAAAGAGTACTCGACTCATCTTCTTGTTCTATTTTGTCAAACGAACGATTTGTAGGTTGCCTTGGATACGAGGATACCTCAAAAGTTCTTAAATGAAGCCCAGAGTGTGCTGGTTTCAGCTCTTGCTACAAATGGGCAGTTTTCCTCTGCCTTGGATTTGTATGAAGATATGAATAAATTTGGATGTTACCTAAATCCTAGAGCATTAAGAGCTCTTATTGTAAGTCTGTTTGCTGCCAGTTTGTGATCATTACTGAGATTTAGATGTAGTCATATTCTGACTCCGTATCATTGTTCAGGAATACTCTGGTCCTAAAGCAGATCTTGACAAAATGCTACAGCTGCTCGAGAAAATGAAGGGTTCACCTTGCTGGATGGATAGTTGCTTCAAGGTCGTTAAGCACTGTCTTAAACAGGAGAATTTAAGGTTCTATCACCTGAATACTCGTCCCAAGTACTTTTTTTTTTCTTTCTTTGGTCTCCAACTCTCCGTAAAACCTTCTTACTGATAATAATTTATGCTGTTTCAGATATGCTCTTGACTTAATCAAGCAACTCATAGATAATTTTGAGCATGACCCTGACGTGATTATTGATGAGGTACTGGTCCCTTTTATCTTCACCCAAGCAATGTTTGTTCTTAATTTCATGCTTGCTACTGCTTGAACTTTAAGTTTCACAATTATTTAATATCTGCAATTGATTGATTCGACCTAAAGTCTTTAGCTCTATCATGGACTGTAGGTGTTTTGCGCACTTGCTGAGAAGACAAACATGCAGTTTGGTCTCAGTCTGCTTAAAGCTATGAAGGAAGAATTTGGTGTTACCCCTACAAGAAAAGCTCTTGATTTTCTCCTTAGCAGTTGTGCAAATTCAAAGGATGCAAAAGCTTCCTTTGTTGTCTGGAAAGAGTATGAACTAGCAGGTCTTCCTTACAATGTTCTGTGTTACTTGAGGTAATAACTTGATATCATTACCTTATTTCTTTTCTGCATCAGAGTTTTATAGGGTTTGGGTTCAATAGAATCACCCTGTTTACTCTTTGGTGAAAGTTGGAGGATGAGGATATGGGGTTGGGTCCAGAAGAAGGAATAACCCTTTTATGTAGCTTTATTTACACAAAGCACCCCTGAGAGGCTGAGACTTGCATAGACATGTGATTCTTGAGATAGTCTAGGGAAAGAGCGGTCTTTCCATTAGATATGGAAATTCCGTTTTTTTATATTAAAACCCACGGACCCTAAATAAAAATTCACAGACAACGTAAAAGCTCATAGACTCTCAATAAAAACCCACTTACAATGTAAAAAATTGAATATTACCTGAACAGCCCTAACATGAAAGAAGTCCCAAAAAACCCTGTCATTGATCACTTTGATAAGAGGAAATAGGCTTGTCAATGAGTTGAGACCATAATAATCCATACTAAATCCATACTAAATCCAAACCAACCAACACAATGAGAAGGCTGACCGGTCCTGTTGCAGTTTCAGGGACCGAACTGACTCGGACCGGATTACTTGTCCGGTTCCGGTTCTTGCACAAATTTTTTTTTTAGCAGATTAATCATGAAGATGAACCTCGTCATTGTCGTAGTGAGCATTGGCGAGCGATTTGAGGCATCTGGAGAGCGAGGAGAGGCAGTTGAAGGTGAGGAGCTTGATGGTGAAGGTGAATTTCCGGTTAGGGTTGGGGGTTGGACTGATTTGGCGGATTTGGGGCTGGATTGGGGTTTGGGGTTTGGGTTTTGGTGGAGATTGGAGAAGAGGAAGGAGGAGAGTGAGAGGAGAAGGAAGAGGGAGAGGATTTAAAGAAACTTTTGCTTTTGTAGAATTACCATGTTTGTTTGGTTCAGAGCTATCAGTTCATGATGGTGAATTGGTGAATGGTGATGCCTCTTCAATGGAGTTGCAGAAGATGTGTTTGGGAATTGAGAGGAAGAAGATTGGTAAACCAGTCCTGTAAGTTTGGTCAATCTGCTAAAACGGACCCGTAAAGAGGAAGAAGGTTTATTTGCGGTTTCTTATAAATATCCGGTTCCGGTTCTAAATATCACGGGCCGGTTTTGGATTTTGAGCCCAACCACTCTAATATGATTTGGATTGGTTTGGATTACAATCATTGACAGGCCTATGAGGAAACATAAGTGCAAACTCTTGCAATGAACTTGTCAAAATTACTTGAAAAAAATATACCTCAGCCTTCTTGTATATTATATTCTTATTATTGGTTCACTTTGATATTATAAAAATTACTTCCAGGCCGTTTGATCGTGAACTCATCGAATAATTAATTATAAAAATATATGGCATACTAGTCTTCTCGTTTCACTCAATTATATTTACATGTTTGTGGGTAATTTGTCGATTATCCAGGGGAATTTTGTGTAAATAACCTTTCATGTAAAAATGCCACTTGAGAACGGTTATTTTCTGGATCAGCAGTTTCTGTATGCATCTTTGTACTCGGATGCTTTTGGAAGTTGAGTGTTGACTAAAGAATTTTAAGCAGAAATGAACTAGCAAAAACTACTAACATTCCACAAAATCTATCCAAGAACTATACACGTACTTTGTAGAGCTGCAAACAGTCATGAAGGATGTATAGGCAATTGTCTTTCTTGTCAGCTTACTTGTCAACATATATTTGAGCATCTTTGAGACACTGCTTTTCAAGTTCATCACTTCATTAGGATGTTTTAACCTCATTATTCATGCTTCTAATTTGTTATGAGGTTCACTTTTTTTTGGCTCGACTCAGGATGTATCAGGCTCTTTTAGCTTCAGGGGACTCAAAATCTGCTGCAGCAATCCGAAATTCAATTCCAGACGATGATCCCCATGTCCGTTGTGTCATCAGTGCTTGTGCCAAGACATATGGATATGGTAAAGTTAAATCAGTTACCGAGATTAAGGAGGAGAAGAAGAACAAGAACAAGAACAAGAAGAATAAGACTAAACTAAAACGGCAGGCAAGGTTGGATCTAGTGTAGGAACTAATGTCCCCTTAATTGCACATTAGAACCCGAAATCATGATGTAAAGAATTGTATTGCAATATGTATTGAATGCAGATCTCAAAGCGTTCTTCTATTTATTGAAAACTCATGCATTCATGAAGTTATCATATTTTCACGTCTTTACTCAGCAAACTTTTGCAAGATATACCTGCATAATGTTTGTAAGTATGAATATTCTCCAGAGATGGTCTATTACTCCCGGTCCAGGAAAGATGAAAAGCAGGGGAGTATACACATAAAGTGTATGAATTGATCAAAATGAATTAGCAACAAGAATTGCCTGCCTGCATCTGGCCTTGGCCTGTTGAAGCCTATCACTCAAAGTATCATCCTTAACGGCAGCTTTAAGCATGGCCAAATCCATTTCCATGAGCTTCAACACTCTAGACAACTCTGTCACCATTCTCTCCTCCACTTTGCCTTCATCCATCAACACTTCTGCCTCTTCTCTGGCTCTCTCCGCCACAATTTCCCCGGCCTTCATCAATAGTGCTGTGGAACCGAACTCTCCTCGATCCATCAGCTCCACCAGCTTCTCCAGGAAGTCCATAATCACGTAGCCTGTTGGCTTCTCGGGTGGAATCGGCTTGGTTCGTTTCCATCCAATTTCATAATTCCGTGGCTCACGTTTGGTGATGCTGGGACGTGATTTCCTGTCACGAATGATTTCAGATTTGCGACGTTTTTCGATTGGGAATTTTTCGGGGCTGATTGTTGTGTCTGGAGGAATGGGGAAGTCGGTTTCGGGTAGTGAGTTAGAGGTGCATTTGATGCGTGAGATTGAAGGAGGGGTTTGATTTAGATTAGAGTAGTCTGTGAGATTGAGATGTAAGGGAAGAGCAGGATGGTTGTGGAAGAATTTGAACATTGTGGAAGCCATACCGTACCGTAGAGCTGCTGGTGTAACTGACTACACAGACACAGATAGATAGAGGATAAGATGGTGGTAGTTCGTAATAGTTTCAATCTTCTGAAAGAGAGAATGTACTTGTGGAAAATAAAATAAAAAATCACCAAACAAGGCCCCATTATATTGTAAATTTCATAAATTTTATACTCGTTTCTAATTATTATATTATGTATGTAGTTTCACATAAAAATAAAAATAATCTATGGGTTTATAATTGTTCATTATAACATTTTGTAAGAGTTTAAATTGCGGGTTAATTTTAAAAAGAATACATTTGAATTCAAAATCAGTTATAATATAAAAATTAAATTTTCAGATTTTCTTTTACTTATTTTCGTCCTCACGATTCTATTTCTCACTCTAGATTATCACCCAATCACTAAATTGGTCATTATTTTATTGTTCAACCATCAATTCTAAATACAACTACACATTTAAGTAGCCTCTAACTTAATATAACTTTTAAAGATTCATGATTGCTCTACCAAAAAGCATACCAAACTCAAATCGTCTATCCTTTGCATTAAACCCTTTTTGTCCCCATAACCACAAAATCATCTTCCACTCCTTCAAATATCAGCATACCAAGTCACCAACAATTCAACCACATCGGCGAACAAGAGAATTTTAAAGGGCTTAAAAAGATGATAATGTTTAATACAGATGACTGACGACATCGGTAATAAGAGCCCCGATCAAACTAAATGAAGCCTCCATTAAAGCTCGAGATCATGAGCTTGAAACTCATGTGCACATGACCCTCGAACCGGAAATCATTCTAGATCTAAATATCTAAAACGACTATGGCTGATACAATATCATTCTACAGTATTTACATTGGCATCGCCATAATTTAGAATACCTTTATGTGAAATTGCATTTTGATACATACTTATTTAATTTATTATAGTTTTTTAGTTAACTCTTTTTTTATAACTATATTATTTACTTAAGTTGGTATGTCATGAATTTCAGTATTAAAAATTTAATGATTAATGTGGTAAATACTAATTGTAGACAGGTCTCTACGGACGAAGCAAGAAAGTTGGATCATACTTCAAATCTATATATCTATTAACCAAAAAAAAGTTCAAGGTTTCTGATTGGTCCATTTGTCATGCCACGTATTAGGCTAGGAGGAGGATAGATCGGATCGTCGGATGAAAGATTCCATCATCGTGGATTTTGATTTCAGATCTGAACATTTAGACTGTTATGGTTTATTTTACGGGTTACCCCTACACTTTATTAATTAAAGGGTTGGGTATGGGTACGTCTAGATGACCCAATAAGAAAATATTGAATCTCTACCCATCGATACGAAATGGGTTTGGGTTGGGTAGAATCCAACCCATTTAAAAGCTTAGGTACGAGTCGAATTCAGATCGATTTCTGTATGAGTTGGGTCCGGATTGGATTTTAGTGTGTGTTTGATTTTGGGCAAGGCGAGTTTTGGACGGGGCGGGGGTGTACGACTTGGACCTCACATAAATAATTTATCGGGTTTTAACGGGTTGGGTCATACCAAATTACATACTTAGATACAACTACAAATTTTGTATACAAAGAGGTGTTTGACAAACTATATGGTAATTTTAAATCTGCCATCTTATATATCTTGAAGACTTGAATATATAGTTTATAATAAATTATTATTAATATTATGTTAGTTCTTTTATAAATTTTATTTTACTGAAAATGATTGATTTTTGATTAATCTTTTTATATAATTTTTATATTCTCCTTAAATAATAAATATGTTATATTAAAATATTTTATATACTTTTTTATTACCCGTTAAATTTTGACAGGTCATAAACTAGTTGTATCTATATTAAATAAACAAAAAGAATCAATAGGACCGGTATAAATTGGTGTAGCTCACTATGGAAATGGACTAAGAATAACATGCCTTTCTACATTTAGTCTTTTTTACATTAGATATTTAGAAATTTAAAGTAATTATAAATTATGTAATATCTTTAATTGAACTAGTAGGGACTAGAGTTGTAGACTTTTACGGTAAAGCCATTAATATGTGTGATAAGTAGAACTTGTTTTGTCATTATCTACAGAACTTCACATAATCTTAATTAATCTAGAAATATTTTGTATGTAAAAAAATATATAACTATGAAGTAAGGAACTGAACAAAATATAATTAAAATTGTATGGTCAAGGATCTTTGCTGGTATGAGCAAAAAAATGTATAATCACTTAGTTATAGTTCTGGCATTATTTATTCTTCCTTGTTACATGAGTTTATTAGAAGTGAATTGAAATTTTTACCCAGGAATTCTATTTTGTTTTCTGGTAGTTCCACCTTTTTGATTGAGTTAATTTAGAATTTGAAAAAAATATACTTCTCCCTATCAAGGGCACTTGACTAGTATGTTAGGATTCGGCAAGGCGTTTCTACTACCTTTGCACCTAAATTTGTCTTTCTTAACTGGAAGTAGCAAAGAAAAGTCGGACTGATCTTTCGTAGCAATTAACCCCCCAAATAGCTCATTGCCATGAACAAGTCCTTTAGTGGTGAGCTTCTGGTGTCTATCGGTGCGTTTCATGACCTGGTTTAGTATTAACCTCGATATGCTTATTTTTTCTGTTTTCAAGATCGCTCATCGAGAGAAGTCATAATATTATAGTTAAGTTTAAGGTGACATATGGCAGGTGTTGCGACACTGATACTTGAAATTACTTCATTTTAAATCTCTTATTCCCTACATTGTATCACTCGTGTCATTGTTGCATTGTTACTCCACAATTGTTCCATCCTCTAACTTCTTTGTCATTTGTTGCTTAACTTCTTTCTTGTTCTCTCTATGTTACCCATGTTAAGTGAGCTAGGGACGTAGGAGGTCGGGTTTTGCTAGTAATGTGAATCTTTATATAAATAAGCTTAGTGAGTGTGTGAATCATTGGCAATGGTCGACCTAGGTCCGGATGGTGTTTTTATAGAAGCCCGAAGGAGTTTGGGTCATGCCTTTCATGTTCTAGTTTTCTGGTCATTGAGCGTGTAACTAAAACTTAAGTTTAAATGTAAATTTAGGCGGTTTGGTTTTCTATCCACTTTAGGCTATATTCAATTCAAATTTTCTTTTAATGTAGCGTTGACTTAATAGATCCGAGTGCTTTCTAGTTCAGACGTTACACTTTTTTCTTTATTACACGTATTAGTTATAT
>JAYMSP010003823.1:0-18347 GCA_036897095.1 Plantago elongata
TGATCTTGCTTTGACAACAGTTGATCTTCTAGCAACGTTTCTCCAAGGGCTTTTAGGCTTGATCTTGGATCGAACGGTGACTGCTTCTTGATCTCTAGACGAACTGCTTGACGATTTGATCAGACTTCGAGGCAGATCCCAGGAGGCAGATGGCGGCGATGCTCGAAGACGAGGGCGGCGACGCTCGAAGACGAAGGCGGCGATGCTCGAAGACGAAGACGATTGCTGCTCTTGCTCTGGAGTGCTTGTGCTCTTCTTGTGAATGTGTGTTGTGAGTAGTGTGTGGTGGTGAAATGAAGAGGGAGGACCTCTATTTATAAGTGGGGAGAAGAGCTTCTAGAGGCTTGGGAGTAGGAAGCCCGTGGTCTGGTCCAGTACTTCTGGCCCACTACTCCTGGCCCAATTTTCCATATGCAGTCCAATTTGATCGTACGAAGGCCAATTTCATCGAACGTAGTCTAATTTCATCGTACGAAGTCTATTTTACGCGATTTCTTCCACGTTGACTCATACGACATCGTTTGATTTAATTCTACATATTATAAAAATGATCTAGAAATTTGTTTTGGAATTTAATTTTGTAAAATCCCAAAAATGCTAGAAACATTACATTTTGTATTATAATATATAGTTTTTAATGTCATTTTCAGAGTAGACGAATTTTGCTCGTCTACAATTATATATGAAAAATCTTAGCAATTTGGTGTGCCAAGTTCAACATAGGTGTTACTTTAGTTAGATTTAGTATGTGAGAATTTATGTAATTATATATTATAAATAAGGTGTAATTTCAAATATCATCCATAAGAAATTTAGAGTTAAGAGTCTTTTTTTTAGAATCAAGTTTAGATGGATGATCAGTAGAAAAGTATACTAATTTTTGTACGAGTGAGGACAAAGTACGTGAAAAATAACATGTGTTGGTATAGTAGGGTTAACCTATCACCCACGAGAGTGGTCCAAAGGGTCGAGGGTTTAGTAATTGAGTCGTTACACATCATAACAAAGTGAAAGAAAACTAAGATTCATATATTCACATCATGTGAGAAAACTAATAGAATTGCAGGAGATAGTAAATAAAGTAGACTTGTGAGAAGGTAAAGAATAAAGTAAAGGGTTAATTACACTTTCATCCCAAAAGTGTCACAATTTAAAAAAAAAACCTTAAAACCTAAAGTTCTGAAAGTTCGTTAAGGAAACCTCCTAAACTTTGCATTTTTCCTTACATTCTGTTAACTTTCTTTGTTAGTCAATGTAATCAAACCATTAAAAAAAATCAACCGTCAGTTTGGGTTTTGAAAGTAAGATTTGTCAAAAAAATATTTTTTCTGAAAAATAAATAAATTTACATTAATAATTTTTTTATGATATCATAAAAAATTTGATGGTTTCAACTCTATCCTTTGGAGTCTCAGAGTAAGATTACTGAAAGTACAATCCCAACCAATATATTTTTAATATTAACACCAATGTGTGAAATTAATCACAAAAAGACAAATAAGCAATGTGGATCAAATGAACACAACCCAAATAGATAATTTTTTATCATAAATAATAATCATTACAATTATAATGAAAATAAAAATCCGTAAAAATAGAAGATCACCAGGCCACCTCTATCAATCAATCTTCCAAATTTCAATGGCATCGAGTCTGAAATTGAATCTCACCCAGGTCAACAACACCTGTTCAATATCCAACTTTTCAGGCTCCTCTCGAAAGCAGCAGCTAAGTAAAAATCGAGTTGGATTTCGAATTCAAGCTTCTTCGAAAAATGTCGCTAAGCCTGATCTTAGAATCATAGTTAATGGGTTGAAGATGCCCAATCCTTTCATCATCGGGTCGGGTCCACCTGGTACCAACTACACTATCATGAAGACCTTTGATGAAGGTTGGGGAGATGTTATCGACAAAACGGTATCTACTTTGGGACTGGTAGGATTTGAATTGGGGATCTGGAGGCATTAAGGGCGCAATCACTTATTTGTATTGTGTGCTTGTGGACGAAGGGGTGACTGTAATAATTTGTTGATGAATTGGGGTATTTTAGTAGTTTTCATACTTATTAATGATGTCATAAATAAATTTTGTTATTACTGAAATTTTTTTTAATTTTTAATTTTTAAAAATATATATAAAGTCAACACTTTTCATTGACTAACGTTGAATGGAGTTGACTTCGTTAATCAACTTACGACAAGGGGGTGTGCAAAAATATTTTGGGGGGTAATCATAGTTTCAAACTTCTTAGGGGATGAAAGTGTAATTAACCCTAAAGCAAAAGATAAGTTTCAATTTTTACGTGTTGATGAGATATATCTATTACTATTATAAAGATAATTTTGTATTCTCTATTCTAGCTATAAGACTTTGGTCTCAAATTAATGTGAGAATTTTTTTTATTTTTTTGAATTTAAATAATTACAAAATAATTATAATTACGGTAAAGTTATGTTTGGTCCAAGTTAACAACCTCTTTGTAATGATATATAAATGTGAACAATCACATTTTTTAAATTCCATATCCCATTGAAATAGCTACACATATATTGAATTTCAACATATATTAATTCACATAATACATATAAGAATGATATTAAGAAAGTTGTTGAATATATACACACTCAAATCGAAGATCACCAAATTCATATATATAAGAATGGCAAATTTTATGCCCATCTTCTCTATGCATTCCAATTTGTTAAGGCATACCAAAAAATTTTGGATGTCTTAATTACTTGAGGTAATTACATCTTCTCTATGCTTCCCATTTATCGAGGCATGTAATTTTTCTTTTAACATTTAAAGTTATTTATAAAATCCAATTAAGGTTATATATTTCATAGTATATAATTCGAAATTGTTTGTATTTATTATAGTGAAATGAATCCAATCATTTTATTGGACTCAAGTAATCATTATACATTGTTCAATAAAGCTTCATTTAATTTTATAGCTTCAAATTGGTATGATTTACTTTAGGTGGGAAAACTTTCTTCGATCTTACATGTACTTTCTTTAATTATCTCCATAACGAGCCGGACATAGGGAGATCAACTGATACTCTCTATGCGGGAAAAACTGTCTTCGATCTTCTATGTACTTTCTTGATCTTCATGGCGGATCAGGAGGTGTATGACAGATGGGGTGGCAGATGCTCTATAGGCGGGAAAACTCTCTTCAATCTCCTCACTACTTTCTTGATGTCTATAACGAGTCGGTGAAGGATTGGGGGATAACTAATACTCTATAGGAAGGAATCTATCTTTGATTTTTTATGTACTTTCTTGATCCAATAAAGCTTAATTTAATTTCATAGCTTCAAATCTAGATGATTTACTCTAAGTAGGATAATTTTCTTTGATCTTCTTTGTACTTTCTTTATCTCCACAACGAGCCACATAGGGGGATCAATAGGGGGATCAACTGATAATCTCTATGCGGGAAAACTGTCTTCGATCTTCTATGTACTTTATTAATCTCCAAGAACGGTCGGGAGGTGGGGTATGGCAGATGGGGTGGTAGATACTCTATAGGCGGGAAAATTCTCTTCGATCTTCTCTCTACTTTTTTTAACGTTTATAATGATCCCGGCACGGGGTTGGGGGATTACTAATACTCTCCAGGAAGGAATCTCTTTTCAATTTTCTTTGTACTTTCTTGATCTCCATGACGATATGGGATGTGAGATTTGGCAGATACTCTCTATGTGGAAAAACTCACTTCGATCTTCTCTTTACTTTCTTGATCTAAGCAAAGATCCCAATGGGGACAGTACTGGGGGGGGGGGGGATCATTTGATACTATATAGGCGGGAAACAATCTTCGATCGTCTCTGTACGTTCTTGATCTTCATGACGGGCGGGCCGGGAGGTGGGGTCTTGCAGATACCCTGTAGTCGGGGAAATTCTATTCTCTATATTCTCTCTGCTTTCTTCGTCCATAATGTGTCGAGAGAGGAAAAAACCAACATTATGTGTTATTGGTCAGCATACCATAACGGGGTTATATTGAACTGGGGTTGGTAAAAGTAACTATAACATGTAAAACTTTGTTTGTATGCTATTTAGTTGTGTATGGTGGGGTGACCGCATACCACCTCGGAGTTGTTGGGAACACATTTATTGATTGTGTTGTACTTTTGTGTTTTATTTTGATTTTATTTGTGAAAATAATTGTTTTAAAGAAAACATGTATATATATATATTTTGACATTTTCGATAGTTAACATAAACAAACACTCAATGATATAATATTTGATGAAGAAAGTGTACAAACCAAAAACACGAGCAACGTTGTTCACATAATGACTACCTTAATTTCTCGATTAATTTATTTTATCACCCCATTTTTTATTTTTTATTAATAGTAAAATTTATGGTTGATGTTAAATATGTATACTACAAGAATACTTCTATGAGCAAGCCCCTTTTAGATAATTTATTTAGAGATAAACATATTTTTTCAATAAAATCATCAAAATGTCTATATTCTCAATATATATTGATGTTTTTATATTAGAGTAAGTTTTTATTCGTTAGATAAATAATGCATAATTTTTCTTGTTTATTTTCATACAAGTTTAACACTTTGTATTATAATGCCGCATAATGTTTAAAGTAAGTTTTAAATAGTTTAATGCGCTACTCATACAAACGTATTCTTTTCGGGTATCCATCCAAATAATTTCAAAGTTAAGTATGCTTCACTGGAACAATATTAATATGGTTGACCAATCGAAACGTCACAATTTACGTGAAAGAGTGAGGACATAGTATACTCAGATCATGCATATCACCCTGAAATCAGCCCGATCATGAGTGACCATGCTGGCCCAAAATGGGTGGCGTGTAAGGTGTGTAAAATGTGCAATAACAAACGGGAACTAAGGAAAATTCGGTGGTTCAATCCGATTTATTGGTAATTAGGTGGTTTTGCTCTAGACGGGAGAAACTCTCTTTGATATTCTCTTTACTTTCTTGATCTCCATGATGGGATGAAATATGGGAGGTCGGGTCTGGCATATATTCTCTAGGCGGGGGAAAAACTTTCTCTAATCTTCTCTCTATCTTCTTGATCTCCATTATGAGACGGGAGGGGGGTGGGGGTTGTAAAAAAAATCCGTAATATTTGAAATTATATTTGTAGAATTATAATTTTAGTGTCTTTCATGGGGTAACATATACTTGGCGGGGGGGAGGATGTTGGGGGTTGGAGAAAAAAAAGAATCGTATGTATGCTATTATGTAATATTTGTGTGGTGTATGGTTGGGGTGACCACATACTATCGTGAGGTTTTGGACCATATTGATTGTGTATGTAGTTTCAGATTGATGAAAATAATTTTTTAAATCACATATATATTACTAACTAATAGATCGGTATAGTAGGCCTTGATACAAAATAGTATGTGAAATCAACATGTCGGGTGAATCCTACCTCTTGCATAGTATGATATTGGTCATGATGAGTCACATTTTCTATATTTAGCATAAATAAAGACTCTAATTTGAATGGCACCACAACTAACGGCATTTACATAAGTTTGACTATCATATCAATTAATTTTATTTTTTTATTTATTATAAAAAAATTATAACGTGACATCGTTACAGGTTAGTCTATAAATTTTAAATCGAAAAGGGTGAGGTGAGATCCGATGTTTTAGGGACTGATTGGTATAGAATTTGAATGAGTATTTGGATGGATTTTAGTGAAATTGTGTTTGGAATGGAATTTAAATGTGGTGTTTGAAGTGTATTTTAGGCCAAATCAATGTCCATCGAGCCAAATGGAGCGATTTAAATGCTATGACAATCCGCCCCTAAACCTTCTAGTTGAATAGTGGTGATGCATGGAACGATGGTTTTGGTATCCAATAGTGATGGGATATGTGATACAATGGAGGAGAAAAGAGAGGGATTAATTTAATTGTGTGGGGCAACATTATTCTAATAGCGGTTGCATATCAATTTATGTGGTTACACGCCAGCATAGGAACAACAAACTATTGCAGACCTACTAAAAAGCTAATTTTAACCTTCTAGTTGAATAGTGGTGATGCATGGAACGATGGTTTTGGTATCCAATAGTGATGGAATGTGTGATACAATGGAGGAGAAAAGAGAGGGATTAATTTAATTGTGTGGGGCAACATTATTCTAATAGCGGTTGCATATCATTTTATATGGTTACACGCCAGCATAGGAACAACAAACTATTGCAGACCTACTAAATAGCTAATTTTAATTTTATTAGGGACTGATTGGTATAGAATTTGAGTGGCCGTTTTCAATTAAAATTGAATTTTTTATGTACCAAATATTCAATTTGAGTGGGAAGATGGTCAATCCAGCAGTATAACAAACAAGGTCTTAGCTTTTGTAGTTGAATATGCACATAAAAAACTACGGGGAAGGATTTAGTCCCTGTTTGTTATACTGCTGGAGCGGCCATCTTCCCACTCAAATCGAACATTTTGTACACAAAAAACTCAATTTCAATTGGAAAAGACCACTCAAATTCTATATCAATCAGTCCCTTCATCTTTTACCAGATATTGCACTGGAGCTTAAGTTCGCACAGTGTCACATCTAGGAATAAATGAATGCTTTCGCTAGAGCCTGAAGGGAAAGTCCTTGGATTGGATACCACCGGGAAGGATACGACTATCGACTCACTAGGGAGATGGAGAACCTGTGTTGCCATGTCACTAGTTATGGTCCAATTATGGTTAATTGTTTTGCAAGTAACAACGGCCAAGCTATCAAGTGGCTCATATGAAGGCTATATACTGAGCCATGATTCATTAAAAGCATTACATGTGCGAGGTTGGTTGCATAACTGCTCCCATAATTTCTAAATTGTTTGGATTAGACTTGAAATTGAAACAACTCAATTCCAATTGAGTTTTTGTGCAAGTTTTGTATACAATAATATAATGGAAATTGAGTTGTTTCAATTACAATTCTAAACCAAATAAGAGACACCCCAATCTCCACGTCAAAGATGTCTTAGATTTACTGGAAACCTAGTCATGATGAAAGCAAAAAAGAAAAAAGAGAAGTAAAAGATGAATGATAGACCTTTTATGTTGGCATTCAATTTCCATAATCTAGATTTAGTGTTACAAGCCTACATTATAAATTAACTAATAAGGCCTTCTACCACCAATTGGGATTACATTAGACCCCGACACCCGATTGCCAAAACCGCCGCGTCCTCTTGAACGGAAATTGCCTTTCGAGCCTGCAAGAGATGTGGAGACAACTTGCAAGATTAATTGCAAACATACTTCGAGGATTATCAAGAGAGAACTTGCAAAAGTTCACATTGGCAATTCAAAAGCTAACTTTAACTGAAAAAATCATACCACATAAACCGTTGTTAGTTTCTTACTTTCCAGCACTACTTGATAAAAACCTTATACATCAGGGTTTTATTAACTTTCAATTTCAGAATCCCTTACGACATCATAAAGATTAAAAATAAAAAATCAATAAAAACTTCATAGGACAAAAAATTAAAATTTAAAACATTAAGAGTGTTAGGTTTACTACTAAAATCAAGAAAAAATGGTTAAAAACACCTAAAGATTTCAATAACTCAAATTTGAACTTTATCGGAAACACTCTCTAAACAGTTAAAAAGGAAAATAAAAAAAAGTGAAATAGAGTACACTCCCTCCGTCCCAGATTCAATTACCCGCGAGCACAAACACAAATTTCAAAAGAAAAGTTGAACTAGGAGAGATTGTAATAAAGTAACATATAGATTTAATAAAGTAGAGTAAATAGTTAATAAAGTATCAAAGAGTAGAGTAGTTAAGTATGAGAGAGATTTTTCATTTAAGGGATGAGACGTTAAAATTGGGACGTACCAAAATGGAATGTGGGAAGTTAAATCCGGGAGGAGGTGTAAGAAATACATTACTTAATTAACATCTATCGTGTATTGAGTTTTATAATTACATCATTATTACCTATCAAGTTCTTACTCTGATAAATTGAATTTGGGCATCGTTCTGCATGACAGAACCTTTATTCTCATACCTTTGACAATATAGGCCAGCAAAATTGAACTGCTATTATCTGTTGGCCCATATTTTACTATTCCGAACCCCTAATGCTCTATTTTACCTTTTAAACTTGTTTCCACAACCTTTTTCAAAAAAGCCCCAACAGAATTTGAAATCCCCCACCCCAAGGAACATGATATATCTAAGCATTAGAGGCAACATAGCTTACCGCCCATATTAGAGCCAGCATTTCGGGACAAAGCAACAAGTTGAGGAGGAACGACTTGACCAGCTTGTTGCAAAATCTTAATAAGCTCTCTAGCATGCTTCACATTGCCCTGTGTGAAAAATGTAAAAGCAGTTCCCCTGGCTCCCGCACGACCAGTTCGCCCAATCCTGTGGACATAATCCTCAAGACTTGTTGGAAAATCATAATTGATAACACATTTTATGTCCTTCACATCTACAATCAAGAAAATAGTTTACGTTAGACAAGATACTTAACTGATAGAAGAGAGATAATATAGCCACCTTATCCCTGCATTCCTAAGATCCAATTGATGGTACACATGATGAACAACATCTATATGTGCCTACCTAACTTTGCAGGGATAAAGAGCAGCTCCTCCATATTATCACCAAATTAATGTAAAATCTCGCACGAGTCAACCGGCTGCAATGACTACCGGGGCTCCCTAAGAGTGGATGGGCACTTAAGCTTCAATTATCCCATGCGGACACAAATGAGGAGCACAACATATGTGGAAATTCCATTTCAGAATAAAATCCAAAGTCATCATCTAACAAGATACTCGGGCACACTTACCAAATGACCATCATATATCACAATGGAACCTACTAGTAATTGGATTAACCTATTCCAGAGTATCTGCCTCATGATATCTCAGACCATAATATCCACATATGTGTAATGCATGCTCTTGTATCCATCCGCATCAGACTGGCAAAATGGTGGTACTACAATGACCAATGTCATCCTGAGTGAATCGAAGCATAATCCTATTAGCTATTACTATGCCACCACCACCATGCCAAAATAATATTTTAAAGCCGATATAAGAAACTTAAGAGCCCCTGAATCCAGCTAGCAATTCGTCTGGTGATGTTAAAGTCACAACGATTGGAACCAACCAGCAGCATTGGAGTCAGCAGCAATTAGGCAACTAATATCTACACCTTATGCACCCAACCACAGTACTATAAGGAACAGATAGAACAGCCGGCAGAATTGCCTAGATGGTCAGAAACCAAAATGATATGCTAAAACCTAAACCATTAGACTAATCCTACCAAGGCCACGAGCAGCAACATCAGTGGCAGTCATTATAGGACTTCTGCCACTTTTAAACTCAGCCAGGACCCAATCCCTTTCATCCTGACTTTTATCACCATGTATAGACATGGCAGGCCAACCATCCATTCTCAGCTGTCTAGTTACTTGATCACAACCTTTCTTTGTCTCCACAAAGATTAGAATTTTACTTCCATCCATCAGCTCGTTCAGCAATCTAATCAACCTGCAATCAAGATACGGTGAGAAACCGGAGCTACACAAGTAGAGGGCCAAAATGAAAATTAAAAAACCATCTTACCTGTTATACTTCTCCATATCAGTCATAACCTCGATAACTTGTTGTATGGATGTATTTGCTTTCAGTTCTACAGACCCTATTATCACCTATTTTCATCATTTGAAAGAATATGAGTTCCTTTACAACACAGTTATACATTACACACTTTGAAGGTCATATAGTGAATATTAATCTCAGACTTTTTATGTAAAATGCTTGGGAACAGGTGTTAACTTAGACAGACCTTGTAAGGATTGCGTAGGAATTGCCTTGCTAAAGTTTCTACCTCCCTAGGCCATGTGGCGCTCCAGTACAAGGTTTGCCTGTCTGGCCGAATCTGCAATTAAAATTTCAAGAAACTCAGAGCCTATAGATAGAATATTCCAATTCTACAAAAAAACATAAAAATAATTGAGAGATGGAGCAGAAATAGTACTTTGGACCATGCAAATCAAACATTTTCAAGTTGTTGAAACAAGATGTTCATGCATGCCCACCATGTGAACTGAATTCCCATGGATTTTAGGTCCTTAGGGTCACAGGTTATTTGCAACTAATTCAATCAACACAATGTTTACAAGTAAGGATAAATATTCCAGCTCTACCATAACAACACTGGTACGAGATGTCGGTCATTCGAAGAACACAAATTATTCAACTTGCTGCAGATGGATGTGTCAAGCAGGATGTCACAAAACATGATTAAGAAGAGAAAATAACCTACATAATAATTTTGAGAAGTTACAGTATACACCTAACCCTTGTGTTTTTAACATATGTGAATCAGAATATGCACAGCACACTAAAATACTTTCGTCATATGCAAGTTTAACAATACAATTAACTCTGAGTGAGTGCAAGAAACAACAAAATGCAACACAATGCAATAGGCCAGCTGATCAAGTTAAATACAAAAGTCTTATTATCAGTTTACATCTCTATCGGCAAACGAAATAATTCTTGAATAAGTGCCAGTACTATGACTCGAGACCAGTACTAATTACTAAAGAGTATAATTACAAAGCTGTGGATATCTGTGTCCGGTAAGTTGGCATCTATGAAAGAAACTATTGTTCATGTGCAAATGGAAACTCAAGCTAATTATTTCACCTGTGAAACAATTTTCCTGATTTGGGGTTCAAATCCCATATCTAGCATTCGATCTGCTTCATCTAAAACTAGGTATGTTACTCTTTTCAGGTTAGTGTGTTGAGCTTCCAGCATGTCAATCAACCTGCCGGGCGTGGCAATAATGATTTCAACACCTAACAATTAAACAAGGAAAACAAAATTCAGCATAACTGGTAAGTAGAAAGTTACAAGGACAGGGAATCCAACAAACAAGAATCACCTCTTTTAAGATCACGTATTTGTGGTCCTTTAGGTGCACCACCATAGACACAAGTGCTTCTAATATTTGCATATGACCCAAACTTAGCAGCTTCTTGTTGTATCTGAACTGCCAATTCTCTAGTAGGTGCTAGGACCAGTACAATAGGGCCATCCCCGTGTGCTGCATTTGCATATTATCGTCAATACAGATAGAATTAAATTATGACCCAGAAAAGCGGGGAAGGAAAAAGTGAATCATGACATGGAAAAAAGGGATTGTTTCCATTGTAACTTACCCAGCCTGGGTTGAGCGCTTATATGTACAAAAGCAGGTAATAAGTATGCCAAGGTCTTTCCAGAACCAGTCTCGGCAATGCCTATAAGATCCCTACCCCTTAATGCCATAGGCCATCCCTGTGCCTGAATAGCAGTTGGCTCTACAAAACCCAACCTTGAAATGACCTCAAGGCAATAATCTGTAAGAAGAGAATGTTAAATGAGCTCATAAACCAAAAGAAAAACATTTGAGTTTAAAGCTAAAACACAATTGAACCGAATGGGATCCATATTATTTATGTTTGTATAACACAAAAATGTAGATTTGAGTAAAGTTTCAATTAAGAAACAAGATGAAGCAATACCTGGAAAGTTTGCTTCTTGAAATATCCTAATCGGTTTGGGAACATCGTGGCCTTCAATAGTTATATCCCGCTTTGCACGATACACCATTACCTCCTGCTCACTCATCGCCCTCACAGATAAGTTCTCCACATAAAAATCCTTCTTAAAAGGAACCAATCCTCCAAAATCCTGCTTCGGCAGTGAAATATTATCCAAGTCATCCCCACGGTTTCTACCACCACGACCTCCATCATGCCCGCCTCTACCTCCACCTCGCCCACCGCTAAAACTCCCACCACGACCCCTTCCAACAAAACCCCCACCTCTCCCACCATCACTGCCTCTCCTATCTCCAAATCCTCTCCCTCCTCCACCTCCTCCATGTCTGTCAGGGAAACCACCAGCCACAAAACCCCTTCCATGCTCAATGGCAGGATATCCGTTAAACCCTACACCACCACCTCCTCCTCCAACTCTCATGTCAGCTCCAGCATGAGGCGGTACCACATAAGGAGCAGCAGGGCCACCACGTCCATAGCTAGGCGGAATAATTGGCGGTGGCGGACCAATGAAATCACTAAGCACAGAAAGCAAAATTCATAAATACAAAACGTCAAAACCGCTAATGCTGATGTTGAAGTATACATAAACATGCCGCTTAATAGCCTACCATAGTAACATATATAGTTTGAAATGTACAAAGACAATTCGATTGAGAGTAACGAATCAGTAGGTCCAGAGAAAAAGGCTATACCTATAGAACAGTTTATACTGAAATTAAATTAAACTAATGAATGACTAGGCACAAGTAATAGCCTAACCCTCATATGCATAAATAGTTGGAAATATACAAAAACCTTGGATTGAGAGTAACGGAATCACTACTTACAGAGAGAAAGCTATACTATACTATACTATACTATAAAACTGGTAATAGTGAAACTAAAGGTAAGTAATGAATGACTAAGCACAAACAACACAGATTATCCCTAATATACAAAAAAGTTCGATTGAGACTAATGAATCAGTAATCACCAGATGAAGACGAAACAGGTAAATCTATAAAAGTGGTTACAGTGAAATTGAAGTATGTATAAAAATTAGGTTGAATTTGGAGGAAAAGTACCTTCGGCGGTGACGGTAGGAGGCGGCGTCATTGAGCCTTGGGTCGTAGGTACTGCTGCTGTTGTTGTACATGGTGGTGAGATAGATGGATTAGGTTTTCGGAGAAATTGGGAGGATTGATTCACTGATCGATTCAATTTCAATCGATCTGTTACCTACTACTGTTTCTCTTTTCTGGAAGAGGATATGTAGTTAATTCTTTTTCACTAAAACTTGCAACCATACTACTACCACAAGTCCACAATTTTACTCAAATTGCAAACCACTACTTTCTCACGAGAAGACTTTCTTAAAAAGTCGACTCCTCCAAGGCTCCAACCACATTGCCTCCTCTCCGAATTCGTCCACCACCAGTCATCCATCTTCAGTTAGTCGTCTTCTCCATATTAGAAGTATAATTAAATTAGATTTCGTTGGTAATTTAGAACTATAATTGGATTAGAATTCAATCTCACCTGGCGCATGAAGACGTCTCGTATCCATCTTTCATTCCGCTTCTATATTTCCATTTCAGTCTGCATTACCATTTCAGATCTAACTCTCTTTCTTTGTTCATATTTCACTCTTCTAGCTTTGATTTTACTTCCATCTCTACATTTGTCTGCAACAATTGGTACTTTTGTTAGGCAGATTCACTAGAAGTCGAGATGAAGAAGAAAATGTAATGGAGAAAAGATGATAGAAGAGGTCAGCGATGGATCCGATCCAACCCGTCATCGCCGCTGAAGAAAATTTTGGTTCTTTCCTCTTTCTTCTACTCTGGTTTTTGAGGTAAAAGCCCCAACCCTCGGATATTACTAAAATCAACTAACTCTTCGAACTTGATAGACCTCGGATGATGCCAACTCCAGCCTCGAACCTCAAAGTCCTACACCTGATCCTACACATATGATTGGAAGGGGGGGGGGGTGAGGTTGAAACCTTTAGATCCAGCTTGTCTTGGATCAAGCCGGACGAGAGACTTTACTCGAGAGTGATTATGGGTCGACTCTGTATAATTAAATGTCTAAAGCACATAATTGAGTGAGAAGATCAAGTAAGCTTGTCCCTTTTACCTTGAGAAGTGCTCCCCATTTATAGAGATTAATTCCCATTTAGGGTTGGACCTGTTGGATCGTGCCAAGTGTTGGGTTAAGAATAGACTATATAGCTTAATAAAGCCCATGGATCATAAGATTGTCACAACACATATAGTTTTTGGACCTCAAGGCTAGATTAGTCATTTTTTAGGATATTTGAGGACACCGCTGTCCTCTTGCTCGTGGAGACATTTGAAGATAGTATTCCGGATCTAAATATCCGGAACTGATCCTGCCCTCCGCTACTGACGTGCTATGATTTGCCACACTTGGTTCACTTTAGGTTCAGATGTATTTATATGCGACTGTGGTCCAGACCTAGTTCCTTTCGGAATTAACGTTTTAGTCCAGATATCCATATCACGGTATTCTCATACGTTTTGGCCAAGCTTGACCTCGGATAGTCGTAGGCTCGGATCTACAGACCTTGTCCTTGTAATACCGTGATGTCTTAGGATCTATTTACAAGACGTCCCAATAACGGATTGAACATATTCCCGTATGAACATATGTCCCCCTAGTTTCCAAGTATCTTAGTAAAAGATAGTTGGAAACTATAAAAGGAGAAGTCTTTTGTTCAATCCATTCCATGAGAAAAAGAAATCTGGGTCTAATGGTTCTTGCAGTCCTTTTGAGAGTATCTCCCCCCCCCTTCCTTTTTCTTACAATCCGAGCCGAAAGACCTCAGATTGTAACTTCGAGAAAGGAGTATTTTTATTTGAGAGATATTTCTCGAACATCCGAACTCGAACATATCCGATAGGATGTGTCCATCATCCGGATGTTGAGACATTCGGAGTGATTGTGTGTATGGTGTGCCCTTGTCCGCGGCGACGCTTGGTGAGCAATTGCGTCTTTTCGTCTTCTTAGTTGTATTGTGATCGTTGGATCAAACAGATCAACAGTGAATATGAACAGGCGAGAAGCAATAAATGCATGTGCTGCCCAAATTATCCTCCTATAAATAGGGGCTGTCATTTTCATTTTCACCACTGTTCACCGAAGTTTTAAACCCATCCGAGGTGAAGAAAAGTTACGCGAGGTAAGTTTCGCTTCTCTTGTGGTTTTGACTTCGGGTCATTTATTCTTCGGGTCTTTTGTATCTTACTTCGATTGTTGACATGCAGGATGTCGAAGAGTCAATCCGGTCCTTCACGCTGGGCGCATTATCAAGATGAGTATGACACTCGTCGCTCCGTGCCTCTTCCAGCTCCCAACCCGGATCTTGTCCCACTCGAGGCCCCTAATCTGGATCTTGTCCCCTTTGAGGCCCCTAATCCGGATCCTCATCCATTCGAGGCTCCTATCTTTCCCGGGTATCAGGGGTGGCGAGACCTAATGAACTGTGATTGCGGGGTCTGTCATTCTCCTGGGTATCCGGGTGAAGGGACTTCGGCGGACCCGATCATCCTTGATCCGAACTTACGCGAGCTATCGTGCCCGAAAAGGGACCCGTGGGAGTTAAAGGAGCTTGGTTGTCGGACTACTCGCTCACACACCACGGCATGGAAGAAGCGCAAGAGGGAGGCAATGGCTTGTTCGGATGGCAATGGTGGCGGGGGCAGGCCCGGATGCTTACGTGGAGACCGATGAATCCAATACGAATGATGCAGATTGGTGAAGGCGGGGTATGCCCCGTTAATTTTGTACTTTGCCAAGTTATGCTACTTCGGACAAGTTTTTTCTGTATTTGTTAAGAATTTTGGCTCGTATTTTGTCGCACCTTTTTTGGCTTTTGAACGACTTTACTGGGTAGTAATATCCGAAGTTGAATTATATATCGCCTTTTGCCTGTTCAAGTTTATCCGAGTGTTCCTTCGCATTCTGCACTTAGAGTAGCGCATCCGAGGTGATCGGGTGAAACACATCCGAGGGAAATAAATAGCGATGAACCGTGAACTTTTTAATCTAAGTCGGTTGGTTAAGGCGATATATCCGGATTGACTGTCATCTGAAGGTATATGATATCCGGGGGAATACCAAACGTCGTCAAGTGCATTAGCGTCCATTACCTCTTTTCAAATTCACCAAATGATCTGATCCGTTGGATCAGAGATAGTGGGCGGTTAGATCGTGTCCACGATTTCGTGGGCGGTTGGATTTCCAAAATTGTCCCCCTCGATAAATAGGGTGCCATCAACGTCAGTTGTAACACATTTCTAAAGGGTGGATTTTTCTGTAAAAGAGCATCTGAAGTAGAGTAGTTGAGTCATCCGAAGCGGAAGCTGCCTTCGATCCAATATCCGAGCAAAATCAAGTAAGTATCCGAAGCCTTTAACTTTTTGTATTCGGAATATTTTACTTCGTTGTAGTCTATATTGTTCTTCATATGTCCTGTCTTTTTATTGTGCGTACTGCAACTCTCTTTTATCCGGAAGTACACCAGAAACTTGAGTAGGCGTAGACGAATATACTATTTCGAATAGAATTGACCACACTTACTAACTTCGAACTTAAGTTAGGGCTAGGGAATTGACCACGCTTGCTAGATAAGGATCCGATGAGAAGCACCTTGAATCAATTCAATCGTAAAATGCTTGATTAGGTTAACCCGAACCTTTTAGACTTAACCATTTCCTTCCTTTATTAGGATGTTCGATAGTGATAGCTAAAACATTCAAGAAGGTCAAAGTTATGGACCCGGACCTGGGTCTAGCCTAGATTCATAATCGTATTTCGTAACTTTGGAAGAGCAGGCTGATGTAGAAGCCGGAGAAGTTGCTGAAGAACAAAATCAAGGATCCGACCTGATGGAAATCGAAACCAGTTCGGAGACAAGTGGCTCCTCCTTCCGTCTTGTCATACCTGGTTCTACGGATCCGGATCGACAACCGTTTGCTTCTACCTCGCAAGCCAACCCTCTTCATTGCACCACCACGCGGGAGGTTGGTGTTAACTCCAGATCTGAAAGCGGCGAGCTTCCTCCCGAAATCGTTTCCTATGCCGTAATTTGGGTTATAACACTCGTATTCGTCCTTTCCAATTACCATTTAACCCGGATCCTCAGGAACCTTTGATTGAAACGGTATACGATACAACCGAGGGAGCCCCTGAATTAGCCATTTTTGAGTCGGGTATCGAAGATACAGTCCGAGCAGTTACCCCACTCCGAGTCATCCAGGTGATAGACGTTGATCAGTTAGAGTCCACGGATGCTGGGGTGGCTCAAGCTGACCCTCCGGAGTGCGGAGATGATGAGATGAAGGAGGTTGAAGTCGTAAAGGAAGAGGAAGTCGGTGAACAAGAGGATGAAGAAGATGACACTGTCGGAACATCGAGTGCCCGGGTGTACGATATCAAGTACCCGAGGAGCAGGACGATGGTCGTTCATCTGGATGACGATGGAGAGCTAAATTTGGACGAAACTCTCCCAATCTGAGCCAGCGAACTGACCGAGGAAAAGTTGGAAGATATTCGAGATCGGTACGAGATACCCGAGTCTCTGGAATTGATAGTTCCGGATCCCAAGCATGCCTTCTATAATCCTCCAGAAGGTTCTATGGCAGTGTACGAAGCTTCGTTACACTGTGGGTGGAGGCTTCCTGTTGCCTCACAGTTTCTCCGGGTCTTCAATGATATAAAGTTGAGCCTGCACCAAATTATACCGAACTCTTTGGGAAACATCATGTGCTTCGGAGTCCTCTGCGAGCATATAAGCATCCACCTGACGACCGCTAACTTCCAAAGGCTCTTCGAGATTAAGGCCAACGAATCCCATCCGAATTTCTATTACTTCTTGGTTCGGCCTGGATATGCCTTCTTCGAGGATCCGATTTCATCGTTGGGTGTCGAGTGGTGGAAGAGGTATTTCTTTGTTCATCCGGCACTGAAGGAGGGTGAGCCCGAGTCCAGTCGGGAAAAATGGGTTTTTCTGAAGATTTTCTCCTGAGAAAAGTTTCCTTTTTCCGAGGCTTAATCTGGGGCTCTTGAGGATACAAGGACTCTGAAAGAAGAATCGGACGAGAACGTACTATTTCCGAGGGTTAATCTGCCAGCCTTTACCCCATCTGTCCGGATTGGCTTCGGAGTGTTACTGTGGTCGTCCGCCACGTGATTTTGGTTAGTAGTAGCCTCGTAGTGTTTATATCCGGAGTGTTTCTGTATTCTTTTGGTTGTCGTGTTTTCTATCTAGTTCAAGTGTAAATGAGTCGGATCTAATCCAATCTCTACTTTTCGTGCAACATACTAGTTTGAATACATCCTGTCGTCCTTACTCGAGTTGAAGAGTAAGCAAAAGGAGGATCGAGAGCAGGAGATAACGTGAAAGTATGTGTGTCCTAGAGACAACCATTTATAAGGATGGTATGTACTATGATCACATTCAGTTTATTATCGTTTTATAATATTGTTATTGGCATTGCATTTGCTGAATTGATTATTTGGTTGTTTGAATAATTCGATAAGATGTTCCCATGGATTGTGCGATTATCACCAAGTGCGTGAGAACTTGGATGACATAACGTAAGTCCTTAAATAGCCCCAGTCGAGTGTCATTGAGATTTGAGATATTAAAGACACGTTAGAGATTGGCATGTGATCTGCATCATATTCTTGGAGAATGTAGTAGCTCTCACGACTACG